>CAJQZP010000393.1:1600000-1885000 GCA_907164705.1 Parnassius apollo
GAACTTAACCAACTTATTTTTTAATTATAATTTTTTACATCGTAAATTATTGACAATTCATGTCTGCCAGTTATTTTCTGATGATGTAAATGAATACCTAAATCGTACGTGCAATACGAACAAATGGATTGAGGTATAATTTTTCACTGTTTGACGACATTAGGAGTTACGACCGAACGGGCATATATAAGCCAATTAATATTACCCTATCGGGTCCATAAAACGATCATGTTTATCCTAGAAGTAATACCCAAACCGGCGACGGCAGTGTTAAAGGTACGACTGATTTCTCCGATCGTGTTAGATTGCAGATCCATCGGACTATGAGAGTGAGGAAGAGGAGAGATCGGACTATGATAAGGGGGGGGGTTGGAAATAGGGACGATAGAGAGTGCGCCTGTTCTTGCATCCACCATCCATCCATCTATTACCGCCTATAAAAGTCAACTGCCAATGCAATGCTGAACAAGTGTAAACACCGTTGTCACTAAAACGAATATTTATCCGAATTTAATAAAACGCTATTTTCTTTCATAAAATTTAAAAAGTTTCTGTCCGACACCGTCCGTAAATTTATGGATACCCTATGCGCCCGAGTGACGTAATCACTGTAAAGATCACCGCCCGCGCTAGCTACCTACACAACATTCCAATAAAATCACAATAGGTACACATAACCTGTGATGTAACTTTTCTTTCATACTTTCATCCTGGCTTAGGACAGGCAAAAATTGAGAAATTAAGAAAAAATTGAGATTTTACTAAAAAAAATATTGTTATTTTTCATTGAATTTACGTTCTATATGTGAAACCAAACCACTGGTTTCAAGGATAACGGTGTATACACTAACAGCCTGTAGATTGCCACATAAGGGGGATTGGGTATAGTTGCCACACCTATCAGGCAAAGTAGCAACCATTTTTATAATTTTGTAATTTTGAATTGTTTTCGGGAAGATGCTACTATCAATCATACAATGGCCGCTGTGACTGAAATTCGGTTTGGAGGACATTATTAAAGTACGACGCATTTGCTAAATGCCCAGCAGTAGAAAATTAACAGCGGATGAAGAAGAAAGAACATTAAAATCCTAAAGTGACAGATTCTCGTACAAAATAATTCATGTGTGCGCTTGAATTTCCTCTCCAAATCTGTAATATACTTGTTTGTCACGTTCTGACGCAAATACAACTAGTGGCGGAGTTTTCGCTAGTAAACTTTTATACTTTATTACCTATAAAGCCTTTGCAAACAACATTCCGTTTATACACACGCGGGAAAATAAATATGATTCATTATTTATTGAATAGCCTTGAAATTGTCGGGGGAGTCTCACAGCTAAATACACACAACAAAACGTGTTACGCTCACCAGATTTCTCACTAGTGACTTTGGAGGTTATGAAATATATTATTAGGTAGCATAGCCCCTTTTAACGAACTTCAAAAAAGAAGGGTTTCTATATTCATCGCGTATGTTTTTCTATGCTCGTTCTGCAGTTTCTCAGAAAAGGCTGAACCGATATAAATTATTCTTTTCTTTTATTAGCCCTTTTAATTCCCCTTCCCTTTGTAGCCCTCACACCTAAGGATAATTTCATTTAAATTTGAAGGTGTGGATTTAAAAGGAAGGTCCAGTGGTGGGGTGTAATAAAATTAAGTTTCCAATGTAACTACTTAGACGAAATTCTGGTTATTTCCATTAGCTTGTGATATTGCTAAGTCTACTGTGGGTAAAAGTTTATTTTATCTCTTTTAGTTTTTCAAGTTACTTTTTTCATTTTCTATTAAAATTTTAATTGATTCATTTCCGAAATGCATCTCGCTTTATATCATTTTTATTGCTATTTCTGCTTGCCTGGGCTGAAAGGAAAGGTTGGCTATTACATCAATTTTTTCAAGAGAGAGGCACGCTCGCCCTGCTGTATATTACTGCGCTAATGAGTCAGCTCGACCGGAATAGGATCACATTCACACGGAATACCAAGCTAAAATACAATTGCAATGCTGGTGTAACGATAATAGTAATCAGTAAGAAGAATAACGACAATCAGTAGGAAGGGTCTTTACCCTTCTTACTGATAACGAGGCATTACATCTTGAAGCATGTACTTATTTCTGCAATGAGACCTATCTTGAGGGACTCGCCAATCACGAGAAGCTATATCAAAGATGGCAAGCTGCAGTTACTATGGTTGTAGCATGAATGGGTCGGTTCGACCGAGGTAGGACCACGCTCTCACAGAATACCAGCGTAAAATAGCAACTGAATGCTGCTGTGTTTCGTATGTTAAGTATATGGACCAGAGACCCTTTTTACTGGAAACGATGCATTCCATCTTATTCCTCAAGGGTGACAACGCAACTGCATTTTGACTCTTAATTGAGGTTAAATGTAGATTTCTATGGGCCACAGCATCCAGTTACCATCAGGTGGACTGTGTGCTCATTTGTCACCCTTATCCTATAAAAAAACTAGACGTCTTCAAAATTTACACTATATCAAACGAGAGAAAGATACTTCTGTATTAGGTACATCCCTATTTGCATCTAATCAATATAAGCAAAAAAAGATAATTTAAAAGTAACACTAAATAGATCGAAACAAGATTGACTAAAGAAAACAAAATTAAAAAAAACTATAAACAAAGTAAACTCTACTTCAGATTAACAGACTATATTACGAGCTGAAAACCTAAGTAAAATATTAAGTTTAGTAGCAGGCGGTACCCAATTACAAATTATAAACCGAAAGAAAATTAATACCATTAATTGTTATGTGGTCAAATTAATACCATTAATTTTCTTTCGGTTTATAATTTTTAATTGGGTCCCGCCTGCTACTAAAATTATTACTTAGGCTTTCAGCTCGTAATATAGGCTGTTAAACCGAAGTAGAGTTTACTTTGTTTATAGTTTTTTTTTTTTAATTTTGTTTTCTTTACTCAATCTTGTTTCGGTATTTTTAGTGTTACTTTTAAATTGTCTTTTTTGCAGTCGGGTTTTGATTTTTTTAATTATTTATTTTATTTAAGACTTTTTAGTGTCTCAATCTATTGTGTAAAGGTCATTGATGATTTTTCAATAACTATGCGACTTAGAAAGGTCCATGTATGTTTCCTGAAATAAACGGTGTTTATTTATTACATTTTTCATCAAAACTTCAAAGTATACGGTTCAAAATTTATTGAAAACAATTTATTTGTTTCGTTTTAAATGTGATTGGGCGATGGATATTATTAATTCCTCCATTATGTTTATTTAAAAAAGCTATCTAAGAACTCTTGGATTTTTAAGGCTTCCGTCTAGCTTTGCTGTTTTACATTCCCAGCCATTAGAGGGGGCGCTCTCCCCCATGCATAAATACGTTCGAGATTGCAGGTGAAGGTGGCTCTACTTCATTAAATATATAACTTATTAATTATTTTTCCAAAAATATTCCCTTTACTTTAGTCGTGGTAGTATAATTTTTTACCCTTTTATATTTCATAAATTTCGACTTTAGTAATGTTTATACGAGGTGTAGGTTTAAAAAGGGTATATACAACCGAAGGAAAATAAAAACTGCCTCTTCATACAAATTTTGTCTCTACCTTGTACATTTTTTACTTTACTACTACTTTTACTACTATTTTTACTGACACAAGGATATTTCTTCTTTTTTCTATCCATCTTTTTTCGTTCATATTTTTTTTGGTAATAAATTGAAATTCTCCAAATATAAAAGTCCAAGTCAATTAATCTAATACTAATATAAACACTAATACACTAAAAACTATAACTAATATTACAATTAAATAAAAATAATATATATTTAAGTAGAGCAACTTTCACGATATGCTCCGCTCAGTCCATAAGAGCTGTTCGAGGGAAAGAGATCAACCGTGTGAGCGAGAGGTAAAGTAACGTTGAGCAACACTGCACGCGTCTGAACGCCGAGAAATCCCAGCGGAATTGAGAGAAATAGAGAATTTTCAAGCGTTTCTGGTTTATAAATGGCATATAGGTAAAAAGTAGGAAAATATATATTTTTTTAATTTTATTTATTTATAATTCACTTTAAAATAGTTCTATTTTATGTGGTTTTAAGTACAACTTTGCTACATTTATACTTCTAAGAGAAAAAAATAGATATTTGCAGTAAAAAAAATCATGAAAATACAACTTTTTAAGCTCTCCAAATAAGAAAATTAAAGCATTTATAAAAAAGTGACCACATCAGATTATTGTAGCCAATATGTAAATAAATGTAATCTGAATAGTTTTCTTGATATTATTATAGTTTGTACATAGCAGAGGCTTTAATAAGACCTTTTAACCTTGTAACCTAAACATAGGCATTTTTAACGCCTAATAGAGCTATTAATTTAAACACCAAAATAAAACTAAAAAACAGTTTCCATAATTTCAAATCCTACACTTTAAATAAATGTAAAATATGTTTCACTTTTTCTTTTTTAAATACTATAAAAAAATATTTGTTTTGCTGTAAATTTTGCGAGAACACTAATTTTTACAAGACTGGGGCCTTAAGATGAATAAAACGTTGAAATCCATCCAGCCATTTGGATGATACTAGGTAAAGAGAGTAGATAGTAAAGAAATTTACAAACATACTTAAATTTAAACATACCACTTATGTATATATATATATATATATATATATATATATATATATATATATATATTTGTAATCCCCTTTTAATTTCCTTTATTTTGATATCCTATTCGATAGGTTTAGTTATTTTTTTTATTTAACGTATTGTTATTTTGCGTCAAAAATTCGTCATTTTGTTTATTTAAAAAAAGCTATCTAATAATACTTGGACACTATTATTAAGACAAATAAAACGATTACTTAATTGTCAAAATCCATCCAGCCGTTTGGTGGATACGAGGTAATAAAGAAATTTACAAACATACAAGATCGCGCGAAAAACATAACACTTCCTTGGCAGTCGGGTAAAAATAGCAACCGTGCGTATAACCCGGCAGTAGGGCCGCAGCTATACGATTTCCGACTGAATGTTTTCAATAAAGTTTTCAATAAAGTTAGGGCCTATCAAAAGTCCATCACTGCACACAGGCCTCTCCCATAGATTGCCTCTGTGGAAGGATATTTGTCATAGTTGATATCAGGAATATAAGATATTCTGCTGCCAATCTTATGATTCAGTTTCCCTCTGTCACTTCTAAATTCACGCACGGGATGACATGGGGTGTGTATATTCTTACACCGCCACTACACGGTAATCAACCACATCCAAAGGTCTAACGCACTCATGAATTACAAGAACTATAGTAATACTTATATTAAGAAGAAAAGAACTTCCTTGAGACACTCTGCAAAAAGAGTTTCTTTTTAGAAGGCTGGCACCTGCAATTATCCTGTTGTTACAGTTGCTCTTGGACGGCGGTAGTCACTTGCCATCAGGTGAATGGCATACTCGTTTGCCCACTGTACTATAAAAAGCATACGTGGCAAGTGTCGTCTCGCTCGTCGCTCGTAGTTTAGCCTTGTCGAGGCGTAAAATTCATACAAGAAAGTAAATAATTAAAATATTTATTACATTCAGTCCTAAGCATGGAATAAAGTACATATAAAAGAAAGCTTAATCTGATAAAATTAAACAAAGAACGTTGACATAATATACATTATATATAACTCGTTTGTCATGTCCAATTTCTCGATTACACAGAGTCAGTTTATTCATAATAAATCTTAACGTGCTGTACCGAAGTACAGGTTTTATAGTGGTTTGAAGTGACGGATTATTTGTGGAAAGATTTGTAACCAAGTATCTCAAAAAATCTTAAAGAAATAATTACTTGTATTAACTTTATACTCTCAGTATATTTACGATAATTTATGTAGGCCCACAGAAACAAACTTAGTTTTAATAGTTCTTCCTGTGAGGTTTTTATTCAAACCCGTAAAAGTAAAAAAATACTTTCGATAGGAAATACTTGTAATTTTGAATAAAATTATTCTATTTTAATTTTATCATTCAATTTTTATTTTTATTTTTCATAATCATTCTCTCACAGTCAACCATTAGGCTAGCTAAACATAAGGCAGGAATGTAGCAAAATAAAACTAAATATTAAAAAGAAATTGAATAAGTGTAGAATCGGAATAATAGTTATATATATGACCAATTTTTTAAACCCACATAAAACTAATTATTATAATTTCACTTGAGGTAAACCGGACGACTCGCCGCAATGTGGGTAGCCGCGTATTGCGTAGGGGTGACAGCGCATTTTAATTCTTAATCGAAGATAGACGTGGTGCAGCGTGGCTCTACCACATATAAAAACTTAACTTCCTTGACTGTTTCTTGAGAAATATCGAGCTGACGTCGAAAGCGTAGTAAACAATAATTTCTTAATAATCGACATTACTCCACTTCCTAATATCAGCATTGTCACGTTTGAGGACTAAGATGGAATGACTCACAGCTTTTAATACTGTCCCTCTTTACCCTTCAGACCGGAACATAGCAGTGCTAATACTGATATTTGCAAGCATAAATAGCTAAGAAGGTGGTAACTGCGCAGATGACGACTCCTGGATATAAAAACAGTCCTGCCCCATAGCGAGTCTAGGGATAACCGGGTGTGGTGTTTAGTTTGCTAGTTATAATGTATGAAAGGCCTAACGCAACATCTAACCGATGGTCAGTTTATTGATTACAGCTTAAGTCTTTGCAAAACAAAATCTGCTAACAAATTTCATACCTCTTAACAGCCGTCTTTGTTTTGTACTACCCTTGTCGACTCTCAAATTTGTGAATCCACTTGAAAAGGCTCGCAAAAACAAAGTTCTCTGTCATTTATTTAGATTTGATCTAAAAGAATGGAAAGATAAAGTACGTTTATTTTCGTTACAATCTGCGAACTGTTTATTAATAAATATTTATGGTTATAGTTAACATTCTTTTAGGGGATGAGTAACGATCTCAAATGGAGTTCAAAAAAACGTCTAAGCCTAAGGGTATGGCCCAAGTAAAGAGTGTGTGACGAAGGTTGAAGCGTGGTGTCACAACTCATACGCGATTTTGGTTTTCATTATCCTTTTTTAGGGTTCCGTAGTCAACTAGGAACCCTTATAGTTTCGCCATGTCTGTCTGTCCGTCTGTCCGTCCTCGCTTAATCTCTGTGACCGTTAGCACTAGAAAGCTGAAATTTGGTACCAATATGTGTATCAATCACGCCGACAAAGTGGTAAAATAAAAATTGGAAAAAAATCTTTTATTAGGGTAGCCCCCCTATATGTAAAGTTGGAAGTGATTTTTGTTTTTAATTTCAACCCTAACGTGTGATATATTGTTAGAAAGGTATTTAAAAATGAATAGGGGTTTACTAAAATCATTTTTTGATAATCATAATAATTTTGGAAATAATCGCTCCAAAATTAAAAAACAATGTGTCCCCCCTCTAACTTTTGAACCATAAGTTTAGAAAATATGAAAAAAATCTGAAAAGTAGAACTTTATAAGGACTTTCTAGGAAAATCATTTTGAACTTGGATGGAAACAACAGTACCCACTACTGGGAGCAGTTGCAGGAGCGCGGAGCGCTGCTGGAGCGCGAACATAATGGATACCTATCTTTAAACTCATAAGTGGGGGAACACTTATTGTGACGGATGGGAAACTACGGAACCCTACACTGAGCGTGGCCCGACACACTCTTGACCGGTTTTTATTTATAAAAAGGGGACAAAAACAAACAGGAGACTCATTTAATGGCAAGTGTCAACCGGCCCTAAAGTTACCGAACAACTGCTAAACCATGGGATTGGCAGGTGCATTGCCGGCCTTTCATAAAGGACTAAGTGTCGTGTCGATCTGAAAACACCGGTGAATAAATAATTTCACAAAAACATCACGCGAAGAAGAAACCTAATAGTAATCGAAAAGTAGTGGTGGATGCTTGGCGATCCACCGATGTGGATGGTATCGTGAGCTTTGCCGTGATTTGCGTTGGTGAAATAATTGGCGGCTGAAATTAATCCGAACAATTCCCTTGAGTATTCCTCGTGGTAAATGCGATAGAAAATGGAAAGGGATGCATCATCTCTTCGCAGTGCCAGTGGATCTAGCTGATCCGAAAGAACTAGGTTGTCGACGATTCGAGCCTCTCTGAGCTGGACAAGGTGAAGTGAAAGGAGCTGGCACTGGGGTGACCTGGCTTAGAGATAAAACCAGTATTCCATGGGGGGCTGAATCTGTGCCTTGTAAAGTTTCTAAATCCTAAGAAGCAGCTGCTTTCTTCGTAAAGGAAACGCACCACTTGTCCACCTTGACCACACGCGTCCCGCTGATCGCTTACTACTCAGGCTTTAAGTCGGAGATGGTGAACCTAATTCCCAGATTTAATGACCCACGATTCGATTTTTATAACCTTATTACTTAGTTTTTTTTTTTTTATAGAATAATGGTGACAAACGACCGCACAGACCACCTGATGGTAAGTGGATGCTGTAGTCCTTATACATCTAAATTTAGAATCATACTACAGATGCGTTGTCACCTCTGAGGACTAAGCTTGGAATACCTCGTATCCAGTAAAAAATGTCACCGGTTCTCTAGACTTATCACACGAAAACTAGCAGCATTTACCTGCCAATTTACGATTGTACTCTGTGAAAGCGTGATTCTTCCCCGGTTGAACCGATCCATTCGTGCTTCAACAATAATACAGCTGCAGCGTGGTTCTATTACGTATAAAAACTTAGTGTGATAATTAATGATCTTCAATATTTTATTCTTTAAAGATGTAAAACAAAAGGATACTAAAAATGTTTAAAGGAATTCAGAAGTAGTTTTCAACCATCCGAGCCCCCCGCACCCTCACTTTTCAAAAAGGTTCGTCATCACTGTCTCAGGCTAAGAGTGAGGCCACGGTAGCAGGCAGTGGGTGGATCGCCACGTAGCATAGCAGCTACTCGGAACACTGTAATAGATAAATATACAAAACCCCGCACAGAAAAATAGTATTTGTTTTACCCACAAACAATTTTTCCGAGTCTGGATGTTTGTTCCTGTTGCAATTTATGTATGTAAACAACCTCCATGCAGGAGAAAATCTTGGTGTAAGGTTCACTTTTTTATATATTTTTATTACATTACTTATTATACAAAAACATTTTTTAAAAAGTCGAGTAACGTAACCTTAAGTAAATCCTGTCTAAGGAGCGTTTGAGTAGGTGAGTAGCGTATCGCCGCGCCGCCTCAGGCATGAATTTTGATCAACGGTCAATCGGGAAACTACATGCGTGACACCACGCTGCACGCTCCGCCAAATACTCTTTACTGAGACCTTACCCGAAGTAAAGCGAAAATACGATAGCATGAAGCACAAACTCTAAAGCCTGTTAACCACAGGGGTAGGCCAAGACTATAGACTTCCATTTGGCACGATCCCACGAACACATCGCTCTCCATATAACTATGTATACATGTTGGTGGGTTAATGGTGCTCTTAACTTGGCCCATCTTCAATATGTCGCCAATAAAATTCACTTTACATAACTAAAAATAAACTTACTTCTGCAGTAGCACTCCTCATTGTTTTCGGTCATTGTTTCTATAAACAGCAGACTGTATCGTGTGTACACGTGTGTACATTATTGTATCTAGACACAGACTTTACATTTCAAAACACGAGCAACATGAGTATCAGTTAAATATTTTTGTTTTAATATATAACATTTCTGGTTTATCCTGATTAATGTTAATAATTCAAGACGAAATATAATCTATTATTGAAAAATCGTTCGTGAATTACGTAGTAGAAAAGCTTTGTTAAAGACTACTGATTTATTTTACTGTATTGTCTAAGGGGACGACCAACCCTGGTATTCTAATTTAATGTCCTCGGAATTTCGATCATGGCCGCAAATCTCAACAAAGAATAGCTATTTAGCATCTAGCAGGACAGGGTACAGCATAATATAGTGCACAACTGTGTGATGACTCTCGTAGTCCGATGGGCCAGCAATCCTACACGACCGAAGAGAGATGAGGCGTTGAACCATCGACATTACGTGCTTTCCAAGGCACTAACATAAAACCCAACCAACTTCCTGACACCGGGTTGCTATTGAGAATATTTTTAATAGAAAACACAATAGCTGATTTGTTCCGAACGGATATTCGAACCCGGAACCTCACGATCAGCTGTCGCTCTAACGACCAACAAGGCCAACAAGGCAATACATTCTAATCTAATTATAGTATCAATAAGTGCTGAACGCCCTTGTGGTGGCACAACACTTTGCCCAGCGGTAGATCTTCCCTTTTCCTTCTGACAAACTGGTGACCAGTCGACGTGATCTGAACACGCAACCAACAACCTTCGGATACTACAACTTCAATCGTCAATTCATCAAACTCAAATCGTCATTATCTTCAAGAACCCCTACCATTCACGACTGAGAATCGTCTTCTGCAATCTTCAGTTCCTGCAATGCAGTCCAATTTGTCGTCATCTCGACTGACCGCGGATTTATAAGGCAGACTTCTGGCACTTGCTTCGGTACATCATTCTCACCGGCATCACTTGCCATTGCCAGTGCGTAGTACGGCACGCATACTCATCGGTAATTGGACTGCACTATTGACCTCCGGTCTGAGCAGGGGGTGATGTGGCGCACTGTTGTCGCGCTACAAGAGAAACACATCGAAGCCTAAATCACGCTGAGTTCTGAAGTAAAAAAGTATATTATATTTAATGGCTCCGAACTACCACACTGCACCCTCCTTTCTCCCAAGGAGGGTCGCGTCCATTTACGGTTTAAAGATCTCTCATCAGATCGTTAAGCCAATCCTACAAGGTGGTGTTAAGTGGATAAAAGTCTCCACATAACCACGCAGCCGGCTGTGTGGTATGCTTTGAGCATTCACCACCTCCCTCCCCCGTTACCGGAGGGTTGCCCTTATTTGCTTCGGCCGAAAAAAAACTACCACACGGAGCTTTGGTCGCACCCCGGGGAGAACACCTTGCCCAGCGGGAGATCTCCCTTTTTCTTCCACGGCCACACTCTCGATCTATACCTAAGATATAGATAAATTATGTATTGCACAAGAAATATTTATGAAGAAAGGAGAACTCAATTTAATAACGTCATTCTCTGATCCCTGTTAGCTGACTTTTGGTAATGCGGTGAGTGAGTGGCAATTAAATAAAATAGGGTATAGGGCACAATAAAACAAAAAATTTAGTAGGTTAGTAACATCGAAGGCTTTAGTAACTATGTTAGTAAAAGGCGTGGTTTTTCATAAATTAAAAACTAAATTTAATACTTAAATAAATTATACCGTAGTTATAATAACCACAGATACAAATATACTCACAAGTCTACAGCTGAACAAAGGCTCCCGCACCTGAGGAATGCCATAAGGCACTATCCTAAGTCACATATTAAGCATTTGGTTTAAAATAATAATATAATCATATTTACTGTGTGTATTTCTAAAAAATGGTCAGACTGGTACGATTCTTAAAGTTTCCCTCACTTTCAACATCAAAGCTTTAGATTTGCCTTATTTTAGTTACAACGTAGTTTGTTATTATTAGTATAATCTTATTCTAAAAGGTGTCAATAGTTTACCACCTTTAGCTCAACGACTGAGTAACAAGCAATAAGCTTAAATTTTCATAACATTACTAGGTTAGAAACCATGGCCCTCGGAGCCGTAACTCAATGGCTAAGTCTCTCATGAAGCAGTCCAAGTGTTGATTTATCACGTTCTCTCAGTAATGAGAGGAGTCTTGTGCCCAGACGTATATTAAATGAAGCTAAACAGGTTTACTTCATCAAGCTATCATTTATATTTTAAATTATTTATCATCCTATTTTAGCCCGCTAAACCAATTCCTTAATACAAAAATTCAAATTGTGAACCTCATGTTTCTATAGTATTTGTGTGAAAAAAGGTCTCTCAGAAAACGACTATCAAATAGAAACAGAGGTGATGATTTGGCACGGAAGGCTTATTGACTTGCGTAAAGTAGGAGTTCACCCAAACAACACAACACGGCTGGAAAAGCTAGTACTTACAATAAAGATAAACATTTTCCCATCAGTTTTCAGTTTGTCTGTTAAAATTAGATTTCCAATTTTCCGATTTAATAGCTCTCAAAAAGTTTGCAAAAGTTTGTGTTTTTAAAAATCAAGTCCGTAAGCATGTAAAAAATAGTTGCAAGTTTGAACACAGCTTTTATTTTCATACTAGCTGTTCCCCGCGACTTCGTCCGCATACAATTTATTACGATTTTATTTCATGGGTTTAATTTTTTTGGCGGAAACCTAATCAATTTTTTAAAATAAAAATAGCCTTAAATTACACCTTAAAACATGAGATATGTGCCCCTAAAAGTCCCGTTAAAACCAGTGCATGTGTTGCGAAGATTAGCCAGAACAAACAGATAGACAGACAAAAATTTTAAAAAATTGTTCTTTGTTAGAAGTACCGTATATATACGGTACATCTAACAAAAAAAAAACAATTTTATTAGCAAGCTAAAGTGGCAATGGGCCGGTCGTATAGCTCTAAGAACCGACAACCGATGGGGAAAAAGGTTCTCGAATGGCAGCCTCGTACCGGAAGGCGTAGTGTAGGACGACCGCTCACTAGATGGAGTGACGACCTGGTAAAACATTCAGTTTTCCCGCAATGTTTTCCTTACCGCCAATCACGCGATAATTATAGTTAACAGTGTCATTGGTGCAGGTCGGTACAGAACCTGAGTGGCTCGCGCACTGTGAAATTTGTAGTTAGCGCTTTGCCACTGAGTTGCCTATTACAATTATTAAGTAATGAATAAAAAAACATATGTGCAGTTCAGGCGCGGTAAAAGTGAAACCTTCAAATTAAATGAAATATAAAATAAATATTTTCACGGCGAATGATACGTTTATTGTGATCATTTTCAACTACAAGTGCAGCATAAATATATTTTATTTATAAAATAAGAATGAAAAACGAGCTAACAGTCCGCCAGATGGTAAATGGATGCTGTGGCCCATAGACTTAGATGAATTGCCTCGTTTCCAGTAAAAAGGGTCTCCGTTTCTCTACACTCACCATACAAAACACAGCAGCATTGGGCTGCTATTTGACGTTGGTATTCTGTGAGAGCGTGGTCTTTCCCCGGTTGAGACGACCCAATCGTTCCGCAACCATAATGTAGCTGCAGCAGGGCTCTTCTACCACGTAGGTATAAATAAGATAAAAGTTTAATTTTATAGCAAAAAATTGTAACAATCCTTATTTTAGAAAAAATTTTAGTGTAATAAATAAAAATTGTAACAATCCTTATTTTAGAAAAAATTTTAGTGTAATAAATAAAAATTGTAACAATCCTTATTTTAGAAAAAATTTTAGTGTAATAAATAAAAATTGTAACAATCCTTATTTTAGAAAAAATTTTAGTGTAATAAATAAAAATTGTAACAATCCTTATTTTAGAAAAAATTTTAGTGTAATAAATAAAAATTGTAACAATCCTTATTTTAGAAAAAATTTTAGTGTAATAAATAAAAATTGTAACAATCCTTATTTTAGAAAAAATTTTAGTGTAATAAATAAAAATTGTAACAATCCTTATTTTAGAAAAAATTTTAGTGTAATAAATAAAAATTGTAACAATCCTTATTTTAGAAAAAATTTTAGTGTAATAAATAAAAATTGTAACAATCCTTATTTTAGAAAAAATTTTAGTGTAATAAATAAAAATTGTAACAATCCTTATTTTAGAAAAAATTTTAGTGTAATAAATAAAAATCTCTTCTATAGGTAAAGTCATAGTCATAATCATATAGTCATATTTATTGACTCTCAAGGTGGTACGCAAAATAGACGCTAGATGGCCTGCAGTTATGAAAACATGGATTATTATAAAGAGATGGTTAATTTTATTTATTTAATAAACTCGTTATTTTTTATATTGTTTATGTTAGATCCATCCTTCTTTAAAGCACAAAGGGGAGACCGAGATAATAGACTTTTTAAAAATTTCTGACAATAGTATTTTTTAAATACAAAAAAGACAGTAGTTGAAGGACAGATTCGAACGCACAACCTTTTTAGCGGTGGTCTACAGTGTATTCTATCTTATTCTCTCGCAGGCTAAATCCTATAGATGTATATGTTTTATTTTTTTAATATTTTTTTATATATTATATTATGCTTTTTCGTTTCAACTAATTTCAATACACAACGCATCTAAAGAATTCACTTGAAAAAACTTTCAAGTATTTGTGACTTAACTTATCTTTTAATAGAGGAATAAAGTATTAAACAAACTCGCAGACTTCTTACTGGAGATTCATGCAGTCATTGGAAGTCTAAAGCCATTCAACCCGAAGAAGGCTTGTGACCTCTATACTGCAACATAAAATATGATACCATTTAACGCTGGGCATTTGTGAGATTGTGGTCCTTCCTTAGTCGCGCCCACCCATCCATATTGCAGACACAATTTCTATATGAATCCTAAACGTAATATTTAATTTTGGATCCGATCCCACTGCCAGAGGTCTCAAGTTCGCTGTTAAAAGTTCTTTCGTTCTTCGTTCACTATTTATACTTAACCGTTGCGGTCTGACTCCTATTATGTGTGATCTAAGCTATCGCATAAATTACAGCAACTCAAAAATCTTAGATCGCGTACTATGTGATAGGCACCTAAAAAATTACATTGCAAAAAAGTTCAATGAACTCTCACTATCTTTAACATATCAATGTTTATTTGCGAATGCTCGCATCAATATCGTGATAAAATGTGGACAAATGTTTACCGAATTTGTGACATGATATACAAACAAGTATATTTGCGACATGTCAATAAACGGAAAAAGAATGTTACTTTTTGACGTGACGTGGTAGAGTCACGCTTGATAATTATGGTTGTAGCACGAATTGGTCTGCTCGACTGGGCTTGGACCACGCTCTCACAGAATATCAGCGTAAATAGCAGCTTAACGCTGTTGTGTTTCGTATGATGAGTGTAGTTAACCGGAGACCCTTTTAACCGGAATCCTCAAGGGTGACAACGCATCTGTGTTTTATGACTATGGGCCCAGCATCCACTTACCATCAGGTGGACTGTGTACTCGTTTATCATCCTTATTCTATACAAAAATTTGTTTCAAAAGTGAAAATTTTATTAATATCCTTTTATCTTAATTACATTACACTTGTTTATTATCCTTGAATCTTAAGTACAATATTAATCACATTTTTCTTAGGTTAATAATTTCCGTTAGGTTTCAGGCTCATTAATACTTCAGCTTTTACGAAAAGAACACCGAATTTATTTCTTTTTTTATTATAAAAGCTCGGATGGCGAGCTACAATGTAAACTTCAGTAAAATTGTATTTCATTCTAATCAAGAAACGGTCTTAACCTAAATGGAATAATGTACTTTTATTTTTTCGATTTAATAAATTTAAATTTTGTTTAAATAATAGAATCCGGCGTTAATTTGCGGAAACGCGTTATGTTAAAGATGTTAAAAACTTATTATTTAAGATCCGCGTAGTGAAATAAAATTTTGCATCCCTTACCTAGTTTAAATGACACCTATCTTCAATTTTTAACATTTTTTTTTAATTTGCTTGGAAGTATTTTCTAAATTTGGTATGGAAGGCTATTGACTTGCGTAAAGTAAGAGTTCACGCAAGCAAAGCGGTTGGAAAAGCTAGTACATATACAGTAAAGATAAACATTTGCCCATCAGTTTTTAGTTTTTCTGTTAAAATTAGATTTCAATTTTTCTAATTTAAAAACTTTCAACAAGTTCGTTTTTAAAAATTAAGTCTTTAAGCCCGTAAAAAAAATCGTTGCAAGTTTGAACACAGCTCTCGTTTTCAAACTAGCTGTTCTCCGCGACTTCGTCCGCGTGCAATTTGAATGAAGAATTGAAAAGACGTATAATAACTCCTTTCCTTTTTCGAAACAAATTATTTTTTTTATGAAAAAAATTTGAAAACTACGCTATGTTTTGAGGAAGTGGCTGGGCTCCATTTATGCCTAGAATTCCGTCTGGGTAGGTGCCACCCACAGAAATCGTAATAATAACACAATAGAAGTCGCATAGACGCGTGAGCTTGTCAGCGCTGTTATGTGTTGACGAACATAATTCATCATTTTGTGATTTACTTGCGCGGGGAAGGCGTACGTGAATTTATATTATAAATTTATAATGGTTATAATAATCAGATATAAAAACTCATCAAGGACTTGTATTTCAACTAATAGAGGCACAAAATTTCATCAGTAAGTTGATTATTTTCTAATTATCATTGTTGTAACTAACTTACATCTAGGTGAATACTTTACTATGATATTCAGCTTTGTAAACTTTCATTTATTACTTTTCGTATTGTAGCATTACCATTGCTGCTTTTGTTCTACGTTGACAAACTCACCAAGCAATGTAATGCGAAACATTATATATCATAGTGCATTGAATATGTTTATAATACGGCTGCAGGTAGCGACATCGGTTTTGGAAATAATCGAGCGCTAATTTATTTCTATTGTCTTATTATTAGGTACTATTTCTGTGGTACCACCGTTTTCCTATTCCTGTCGTTCCGGTTTGAAGACTAGAATTAAGGAGCCAGAAAAATTAGTCTGTGAGATGCACTGAGAACGATCATTGCAACCTATCAAAAGTCCACTACTGAACATAGGCCTCCCGAATAGACTGCCTCATAAATGCCACATTTGTCACAGTTACCACAGTTGCAACATTTGGCAGGTGTGTTGGCAAGCGCAGTTTATAATTTTCTGAATGTTACAGTCATTGCTGTTAATCTCCAGTTTTGTTTTGCTTTGTCGCCTCTTACGACACCCACGGAAACATGAAGTAGTTGTCATTCTTATACCGCACTACACGGTTTTATCATAACCTCACTCCAACAAAAGTACTAACCTACTATATCTTACACAACTAGACATTTTTGCTCTTGCGTCCTAATAAAAAAACCATCATCACTAATTATATTCCATCGAAATTAAACTTACATTAAAAATAACATAATAATAAACTAAACATAACATAATAAAAATAAATTTAAATAACATAATAATAAACTCCAAATTATGACCGCACAAGCCATAAATAAAAGCGAAGAAATGGTATTGTGTGAGTCACACAGCTGTACAGTAGATTACCAGATGACATAAAAACTGCGATAACATAATAAATAGTACAATGTAACATGTATAATGAATAGCCAATGACTGTATCGTTTCGTTCATGGTCTTTGGGGTCTTAGAACTAAATAACGCTACAATCAGATCCTTCGCAGACCAAGCCAGGGCGAGTCGATAGCGAGAAATAAAACTATTTAGACCGAAGTAAAAAAAGCAAAGGTAAATTAAAGTTCAATTCGTATAGCCATTGGCTATTGCGTTTACTACGTATGTAAACGTATCGACATGCTATTTGTAGATGTACAAATATCAGTTTAAGATTAAACGTAAACAATAACGTGTAATGGGTAGCCTCGATCGGGAAAGGACTGCGCTCTGACAGAATTCCAGCGTTAAATAGCAGCTTATTGCTGCTGTATTTCGTTCGATGATTTTAGAGAACCGGAGACCCTTTTTACCGGATACGAAGCGTTCCATCTTAGTCATCACGAGTAACAGCGTGTACACATTTTTTTCTTAATCGAGGATAGATATATTAGGAGTATATATATTAAAAAATCAAACTTAAGAATAGATCGTCTAATTTAATCTTCCCGTCACCTCTCTTTCCGCCTCACCCCCTTGTATTTATGGTAGATTTTGTCACATTCAGGGTAAATATCATACATACGAAATCTGCGTCACTTTTCTATGGAATAGCGTAAGTAGACTTTAGCATTTTTAATATATTTTTAATTAAAAAAAATAATGAAACTCATCAAAAATAATAAGTTGCGCAGTTTTAAATTAGACGAACTAACTACAGGTAAGAGGTATAATAACTCCTTGGAATGAGGTAATAGCGTCCAAGCTGTTACTTATATTTAGGTGAGTGTTGTAAATAAGTGTACAACCTATATTACTTTGTATAACGTTACTGTGGGATAAAAGTCCCTCTTAGTTTCTTACTTTTTTTCATGACTGAAGTATTTTCCGGACCAAATAAATGAATTCAGTGGTCAAATGAATTAATTGTAAAAAAATACATTGAATAAGAATTATTTATAATCTATCTAATATATTAAAAATGCTTGTTTATATTTTGTACGCTACCACACCATTCATCAAAGTGCGGTAAAACTTTGTCAACTTATTGCTTGCATTTGCACAAAGGTTTAGAAGTAATTTACAGTAGATGGTGCAGCAGGAATGCGTCGCACGCTCTCACAATATAATAGCGTAAAGTGGTAGCTTGATACTGCTGTGTTTCGTATGGTGAGTGTAGAGATCTTTATAAAATATATATCTTTATAATATTTTTAGAAGCCTTTTTTACTGGAAACGAGACATTCCATCATAGTCCTCAGGGGTGACAACGTATCTGCGTTCTGATTCTTAATTAAGGATAAATGTAGATGTCTATAGGCCACAGCATCCACTTACCATCAGCTGGACTATGTACTCGTTTATCACCCTTATACTATAAGAAAAAGAATCGTGCATGATCATTATAATTCCTAATTAAACCATATAACTATTCCAAATTAAAAATATTGTTTCCAGAATTATTTCTTCTGCGGCGGTAACACGTCGTGTACCAGCTAGAATTGAATAAAAATATATTCTATTTTGTGAGTCATTAGTAGACAAATAGACCCCTAAAGCAGACTGCATGTTCTGTCTTTCAATTGTTATATTTTACAAAAAGGATGTTGCTCATACCATCTAACAACACACGTTCAGTCGTAACGTCTTTGTAACCCTAGACAATGTGTATCATAACAAGACATCGTATCGGCATTACATTATGCGGTTATAGCTATCGTTATTTCTATTTCACTTTCAGCGTTCGTGTTCTCCAAAGGATTTCGTTTCCTGTCAATAATGGTCGTTAAGGTATTTATTTTTAAAAGCTATTTTAAGGTTGTCGAAAAACGCTGCAGCTATATTATAGCTGCAGTACGAATGTGTCAGCTCGAATTTAAGTTCAATTCGTATAGCCGTTGGCTATTACTTTTACTACATATTTAAACGTATCGATATGCTATATTTAAATGTAAATAACAGTCAAGAAAAATAACAGCCTTAGATCTCGTTTCCTGTCAATAATTATCGTTAAGTTATCTATTTTTAAAGCTATTTTAAAGTTGTAAAGCCACACTGCAACATAATATGGGTCTAGTACGAATGGGTTGGCTCTTAAGTGACAAACTGCGCTCCCATAGATTGCCATCATAAAAGATCCGTATAACGCTGCTTCGTTTCGTATCGTGGGTATATAGAACCAGAGGTCCTTATTTCTATTAGTAACAGGCATTCTACCTTAGTATTTAAGGGTGGCAACGCATCTACCTTTGGATTCGTAATCGAAGATACACGAAGGTGTCTTTGGGCCTCAGAATCCACTTACCATCAGGTGGAGTGTGAGTGCGTTTATCACCCTTATACTTTAAAACGATTAACGAATTTCAGACATTAACTGGAGCCGGGACAGCTCAGTGGCTGAGTGCTTCCTGTTTGTAAAACATTGCTGTTTTAATGCTTATTTACCACATGCTCTGCGGTGAAGGAAAACATTGTGAGGAAATCTGCATGTCTGAGGAATAAAATATATTGAGGACATGTGAAGTCCGATGACATACGCTGTATCAGCGTAGCGGAAAAAGTGCTCCAAACCCTCTCAGGAATGTGAGGAGACATGTGAGGAGGCTTTTTACGTGGTAGAGCCACGCTGCAGTTATAGTTGTAGCTCGAACAAGGAAGGGCAACGCTCTCATAGAATACCAGCCTAAAATAGCAGCGTAATACTGCTGTGTTTCGTTTGACGAGTGTAGAGATCCGGAGACCCTTTTTTACTGAAAACGAGGTATTCCAATTTAGCCCTCAGGGGTGACAACGCTTCTGCGTTTTGGTTCTTAATTGAGGAGAAATGCAGATGTTTAGGGCCAGTAGGTCTGTTACTTTCCCTTTTACTCCTTTAAAGCCTCACCCTTACGCTTGGAATTTCTCCTGTATCGAGACTGCAATCTAAACTCGAAATAATTACCTACCTCAATATAAATGAAATAAAATTTAAATCTTATTAAGCAATAGGTGCTAAAGTTACTAGACAATAAGTTACAAAAAGTAGTTATAAGATTGTGAGGCAGTTGCCCGTGACACGCATAGGTTATGTTTGTAACAGTAGTATCCTGGTGACCTGACCAGGATTCTACTCCACGACATTTACTATGCAAAGAGTAACATATTCTGGCTTAAGTGGAGAATGAAATATAAATCGAATATTGAATAATTAGCTGTTTTGAAGTTATCAGACACATAGTCAGTAAGTTACCGAGCCGTTATTGAAGAAGTAAAAGAAAACACAGGACAAGTAATAGGGATATCGTTAGACGTTAAAAAGGTGTGTCTTATGCGTGAGGAATAGGTTCATACATCTTCAATAGTCCACTGCTGAACATTGACGTCTCCCCTACCCTAAGAGGAGAGGTCTGCGGGTTTGCTACCGCAGTTGTTAACTACTTTGTATTACTATCAGGAAGAGGCTACTATCTACCGCCCATCTCTGGTTTAATTATCCTCTGTCGCCTGACACGTCACCCACGGGACGACGTGGCTTAATACATCCTTTATCGTCACGACAAAATGTCAAACGACGACAACGACGAAGAAAAATGTGCACCCTTTGTACATTGTTTGCAATATTATTTTTTAGTTTTCACTTCCTTTAAATTTCCATTACATATCCGTTTTTGTGTCAGGCTACCCATAATGAAATTGAAAAAATGCTGACACACATTCCAATCCAGGATAGACTGGATAGTTTCACGCGTCAAGTAAATCAAACCCCTCATCCATTACTCTATTTCGTCTTGCGCGTGTCGTAAGTACGTAAGAGGCCAGCATGAGATATAGCGAAGATATCTCATGTCTTCTGACATATGGCTGTGTAATTATCTCATTTTGACCGGGCGTGAAATATTGCAAATGAAATTTATAGAAATTGGGGGAATTCGTTGCAAAAGTTAATAAAGTTACAGCATATATTTCTTGTACATCCCACAGCTGGGCACAATCCTCCTCTGATTTCTGAGGGGTTTTCATTCAATTTGTTGCCATACGTGAATAAACGAGGCGCGTTTCATCGTAAATATTATATCGTGGTGTGTAGAGCACTGTCCGCTTATTTAAAAAGAACCAGTGCAATAATGATTTCTTATATTTACGCGAATACAACATTAACATTAAACGACATTATGGAATAAAAATAATTTTAGGAATTTTATCGCATTTATTTTTAATTTTATTAATTCCCGACGATTCGGACATTTCTGGCAAAAATCTGTAAAATTTGTGTAAATTGCGATTTGTTGCATTTTTTGACAATTTTTTTCCATAGTTTCACACATTATTCAAAAATACGAAAAACGAAAATACTAAGAGAATATGAGATGGAGAAATATTATACAATGATTCTTTACGAATTATTTCTATTTAATTTCGTCGAATTGGTGTCATTGAACCTGAGAACCCATTAGAAGAGATTGTAAGTGCCCTCTGCTTTTTTTTTATTATAAATTAACTTTGTAATTCGAAGACGTCACGTTATTTTTGTCCTTTGTCCGTGTTTCTTTAACAAAACTTAATTTTCTTTGTTATAGATGCCTACTAGGCCTACAGTTTTTTACTACTACTTTTTTACTACAGTTTAAAATTACTTTAAACCTGAAGTCAGCCAGGGCTAATTAACACCTCAGGCCCAGTTGCCACGGTTGCTGCAAAGTACTAATATCCTCCAAATAATTATTCACATTATTATTATGCTGGAGGATGTTAGTACTTTGAAACTGAATTTCGGTAACGGCGGCCAGCCTCAACTGAGAGTAACCATCTGCGCAGGTCGGGATCATATGCCTGAGTGTATAAGCACAAGTTCATTCTTAACTCCCTCGTTCTCTTAGACATACAGAACGGCAATTCGACGCGACAGAAGAGATGTCCGGCGCAGGAACTTCACTACAGCTTTACGTGCTCTATGAGGCAAGGTAGTGAGACGACGCTGGGCTGCTAGGTTTTGAGAAATTCTTGACAGAAAAATCCCATAACTGATGTCGAGCCAACTCAGGGTTCGAACCCGATACCTCACGGTCATCATTCACACTTACGCTTACTTCGTAAAAGTTTGCCGTGTGTTGGCGGCGTAGAAGAAGTAATCATCATTCGTCCCTTTTCGTCCCATGGGTGTCATAAGCAACTATAGGAAATGACTGGTCCATCCATCCACGAACGATTAAGGCAAATACCTCCCAAAACAGGAGAGGCCAATCTCTAGTCGTGGTCTTTTGTGGGCTTATGATGAAGAAGCTTATGAAGATATTAAGTTTTTAAGAACTAAATGCAATTATTAACACACGACATCCAGCCTATTAAAGTAAACTGCTGAACAAAAGCCTTCCCCGCAGATTGTCTCATAAATTGGATATTTGCCTCAGTTGCAACGCTTGGCAACCGCAGTTTATTTTTATTTTTAGTCGTTATGAGGAAGACGCTGCTGCTCATCTCCAAACCTGCATGCCTCTGCCGCTTGTTACGAGCTGACAACACCCACGCAGTGGATATTCTCACACCGCCACTACACGGCTCTTTAATTCGAATCCCATTATCATGAGGCAACAAATAATCAGGAAAAACAAATCAGAAATTCTATCTCCAGATGAAGCAAAATGTTTGGTACACTAAGGCGCCATTACGTTACCTCTTGTCTAAAAATTTTATTTAAATAGTAATTGATTAAAACTACTTTTACGGATTTTATCGCGTTTATTTTACTATTATTTTTAATTCCCGACGTTTCCGTAAAAGTAGTTTTAATCAATGTGTAGTGTTCGCGTAAATATAAGAAATCATTATTAAATAGTAATATTTATATAAATAAAGTAAAACTTTTAGTATAATGATAGATGGCGTAGTAAAAAGACAAATGCCTAAACAATAAATCGCGATGATAATAAGTGTTGAAAGCGAAGTTCTGTTTTTGTCTCTCAAGTAAAATTGGAAAATATCACTTACGACCTATGCATCTACAGATATAACGACTTAAGTAGACCCATGTGACGTATTTTCAAGTTATAAATAAGTAGCGATGAAATAAATCCGGCAATAAAGTTGATAACTCTCGCCTTAAAATATCGGACGCGAGTAAACCGAGTTCAGTATCAATCAAATTGTTAATTAAAATTTTAAGTGCTGATTAAAGATTTATTCACGCAGAGATGAATAAAATCATCGTGAGGACATATTCTTAACTGCCTGCATCAAAACTACAAGAATGAAAGGGCCGTATCCAGCGATAAACTTATATAGACTTTCGATTAAACAGGCAGACCCGTCTCTTGTCGTATGGATTAGAACTGGCTACCCTTTTTAGTGGTAACGAGGCCTACATTACTTTGCGGAGACAACACTCTTTGTTTAAGATAGATAATTAGATTTTAGCAATTAGTAGCGCTCTTTTTCCGCCTACGGATCAGTCTAGGTAGGTATCGCCTTCTTACCTGCCGCTGAACTGTTCCAGTCGGAAGGGTATATAGAGTCGGCTTACTTAAAGGCTGTGAGACATTCTTTTTTTCTTTTTATATGGAATAAGGGTGATAAACGAGCACACAATCCACCTAGTGGTGAGTGGATGCTGTGGCCAACAGACATCTACATTTATCATCGATTAAGAATCATAACGCAGGTGTGTTGCCACCCTGATGACTAAGACGGAATGCCTCATAACCAGTAAAAAGGGTCTCCGGATCTCTACACTCACCACACGAAACACACGTACTAAGCTGCTATTTTACGCTGATACTCTGTGAGAGCGTGGTCCTTCCCCGGTCGAGCCGACCCATTCGTGCTACAACTATAATATAGCTACAGCGTGGCTCTACCACGTATAAAATTATATTTGAGTCCTCAGAGGTGACAACGCATCTACAACTTTCTTTGCTTGCAACCATCAGTTGGGTTTTAATAACAAGTGCGTTGTCAATTCAGTTTTCCAAATATCGTATGTATATCCGTTTGTCACACTAACTTGTACTTGTTTGTTTATGAAAGTACTTAAGGGTTATTATGCATATTATTCTGACTATGTGTTATGATTTCATCCGGTTATAGTTGTAACTATGGTGTAAACAGACCGTGCGTTTTGTCAGTGATGATCATGAACAGTTAAATGAATAAATACATATTGTGCTCTCACTGATCGTTACTAGTCATTTTTTATTATTAGGCACATGATAATTATTGTACTTATCGTATTCAAGTATTTACGTTTAAGTTTAAGTGTTTAAGTTACGTTTAAATTTCTAGTGTATTGTGTACATTGCATTTAATAGAATCAGGCGTCACTTAAACATATCTAAGTGACCCTGATTCTATGGAGATAGTAGTCATTATATTAAGATGATGATGATGATATCATAATATTAAGGATGTTAGGAATTACTTTGTTGAGATAATAGTTTTATTATGCGGATTTTAATTTCTGTAAAATAAATTACCTACATTAATCATGTCCTTTATTACTGTTGTATTTTTTGTTTTAAACGAACGAGAACTGATGTAATGTACTAAACATTCATAGCTATTTATCGTTTACATTAAATAAGCATTTAATTAACAAACATGTCAACCTTTGTGAAGTACTCTTGTTAGCTACTGAATTAACAGATGTCCAACACAACTGACTATTCGATGTTCAGTTAATTTAATGGATAGATCTATATAAATAATAAATACTACACTCGTAAGTGCCTATCGCTTGATGAATGTCGTGCAGTGGTGGTGTAAGAATATACTAACCTATATCGTCTCGTGGGTGTCGTAAGAAGTGACAGAGGAAAAATGCAGGAGACGGGCAGCAGCTTCTTCTAAATAAAAATTAAACAAGAATTATAATAATAAGAAAGAGTTCCAGAAAGGAATAATAGTTCGCTTGAATGCTTGTTGTTTGCTTTACTAATTTTACAGCACGAAAAAGCCGCTCACTCATTATTGCAATCGTTTAAATATTATCACATAATGGTTGTAGCCTATCCCTACTACCCTATCAAAACTGAACCTAGCAACAGGTCGAATGTGTAAGAATTATACAATTCAAATACTTATATAAATATTACTGATACGTCAATTAGTTACAAATGTTTAGAAAATGATTTGATTTGAAAAGTATTTAATATTCTTTGCAAATCTCTCAAATTCTAAATTAAAAATAAACAAAAAATCTATATTAATATTTATTATGTCAATACAATGACTTATAATCTATTTTGTATTTGTAATTAAAAATAATAATATAAAACAAGACGATAATTACATACTCATTATTTTGATGATTAATAATAGGAACTGTTTGACAAGCACTGACAATACTAGCAAAATACTGTGTGGCAACCCGTTCACCAAGGATAGCAACTATTGCAAATGATTGTTCTTAGCAGTGGACTTTTGAAATAATTTTCAAATATTGTGACCATTGCATAAAAATTTTCTTTTTTTACTTTATATAATAACGGAAATAAACATATAGGTGTAAAAAATATCCGCCGCACCATATCAACCTGAATATGTAACGGGAGATGAGTGGCAGCATTTTCCTGATAAAAACTCAAAACAATAAAAAAACTGCGGTTGCCAACGCGCTTCCCAAGCGTGGTAACTATGACAAAATCCCCTCATGAGGAAATCTACGAGGAATACTTATATACGCAGTAGAGCCATGCTGCAGTTATATTAGTAGTATAGTTGTAGCAAGAATGGGTCAGCTCGACCGGGGAAGGACCACGCTCTCACAGAATACCAGTGTAAAATAATAGCGTAATACTGCTGTGTTTCGTATGGTAAGTGTAGAGAACCGGAGGCCCTTTTTTACTGGAAACGAGGCATTCCATCTTAGTCCTCACGAGTGCCAACGCATCTGCATTTTGATTTGTAATCGAGGACAGATGTAGATGTCTATGGGCCACAGCAACCACTTATCATCTGGTGGGCTGTGTGCTCGTTTGTCGCCTTATCCTATAAAAAAATACTCAGCAAATGTTCAGCAGTGGATTTTAATATGCTGTAACAGAAACATGATCCATACATTACTTTTGTAATATATGACGCTTTATTTACTTAACTCTTGATATTAACCTTCACATAGAACCAAATAATATACAAAATTATACTGAACTGTAAATAATATAATTTGCTAAGCCTACTTGGTAATTGCTGCTTACCTTGATAAATCTGTAATAATAGGAGAGATTATAGTTTTTGTACTCCCTTATTTATAAACACAAACACACACGCACGGACACTTCCACCACATTATAGAATACAAGACACACTTTCACACTTAAATGTGGAAGCCATGTATGTACGCTACTAGCTCCACGTGCACCTGGCTCATTAATGCACGGTAATGTTGTATAATAGACGCACGAGCGCCTGCTACAAGCATCAGAGCAAAACTGATGAATGGACGTCGCGCTTATTCCGGGGCTTACAATGGAGTACTAATTATAACATTTTCAATATGATCATTAGAATTTCCTCCTAACAAGACGTTCCACTTATTTATTACCTAATTGGATAGTCTACTTTGATTTCCCCAAAAAGGATAAACAATATATCACTTCCTGTTACGGAAGTCAACAAAATATTAATAACTCAGTATGTTTTATGTATCACCATGTTTTGTGTCATAACTTGGCGGAAGCCAATGTCCAATTGGACTTGAGGATAATGACGATGATATGGTTGTCATTTTCTTATATAAATTACGGTGGAAAAATTAACTTACAGTTCGCTTATAATAAGTGGCAGTTATAACCAATGGACACCTGTAGCTAACTTCAACGCCTTAAGAGCAAAACGCTATATATATAAAAAAAAAACATGTCTATGTTCTACTGCCGCCTAAGGCCCACCTGATACATACGGGATTCCGTTTAGATTTTTAAATTCAGATTCAGAATTCCGAACGCAGCAGTCATCTAAATCAAATATGGCTTAATGAACTTACCTCCGGACAGTGGCAGTTTATTCTTAAGGCAAACTAGGCACGTGCCGAGGGGCACAAGATTGAAAAGGGGCGCCTGCGGAAGCTTTTGAACAAAAAAATCGAATCGAACTACGAAGATGAACTTATTAGTTATACTTTTAAAAATCGACGTATAACTTGAGCACTTAAGGCATACACATTTCGATTTACAAAATGTTATTTATAATCTATATTGAATAAAAAAGTTTCTGTTTCTGTTAATGCTTTACAGCCTGCAATTATATTTGCTCTATTAAGTTTTGTTGGTGCCTTTTCATTATGTTACGTTTCCAATATATATTTATCATTATCAACGATAGTATCCTGTAAATAACTTGTTCATGATCTTGTTAATTTAGTTAAAAGCATTTTGAAGAACTATCCAATTAAACACGCTTTTATTTAGCCGGGATAATACATTAAATCAAACATTGTATATTTTACATTTCCAACAATAATTGTAGGATTTATGGAATAATGTAAAATGACGGTATTTTACCCATGTTAATGAAATTTAATCATTTTAATTAGCTTGTTTTCATAGCAGATTAACTTAACTTGTGAAAATGAAACCCGATAACATATAGTCCGTAATCAATGTTTTGAAATCATTACAAATTGCAATTTAATATTCCATACATTTTTACAAGTTTATGACACATCCCAAGATAATTTTTTAAGTTCTGTATGTTGTATGTACTTCCAGCCTCTTGAACAAGCCGACTTTCGAAAAGGCTTTGGCATCATAGACCACATAAATTTAATATAAAATGAAAAAACCCTTAGGCAAATTGTACAGAAGACCGAAAATTACAATCTGCCACTTTGTCTTGCGTATGTTGACTATGAGAAAGCCTTTGATTCCATCGAAATTTGATCGGTGCTGCAGTCCCTTCAGCGGTGCCAAGTTAACTGTCGGTATATCGAAATGCTGAAGTGTTTATAAAGTATCCTATCCGAGTACAGAACCAGAGTACGAAACCTATCCAACTGCAGAGAGGTGTAAGATAAAAGATGACGAAATATCCCGGAAACTTCACCTGTGCATTGGAAGACGTAAATCGTATAATTCGTTTTCTTCATGAATTGTTTCTTTCTAACTTTAGCTTTCCTACGGAGTTGTAACGAAAGTTTTCCTAATTTAAGTGCATTTCATTAGTTGGTCGACTACTACTCGTTAACTTGTTAACTCTAATTAGCTCTGATAGTTTTCATCTTAACTTCATTATATATTATACTACCTACTATTATTGTGTATACTTTTTACATTTCCAAAGACATCAGTTTAGTTGGTAGAGGGGTGACACATGACTCTAATGAAAAATACTACTTTTAAGCTAAATATTTCGCAAACGGACACCTGTATCGAAAAGATGTTGTTCCATACCCACAGTGTTTTTGAAAGAGAATAATAATAATAATAATAATAATTTACCTATGTAGGTGGTATACCAACTATACCAAATTGCAGATTTGTAGCACCTAGGGTCTCTGACTAAAGCCGCGGACGGACGGACACACGGAGATGGCGAAACTAAAAGGTTTTCTTGTTGTTTAACAACGGAACTCTAAAAATGAGTTCAAAAATAAACTTAAGAAATACGTAGGTTCATACAGTTTTATATGTACTAATGTATTTACTAATGAATGGTCAGTAATTGAATCATTTTCAACACTCTAGATGTAACTAAATGTATTTTTGACTTCCCACTATGGAAATCATAGATTTTCAAAAAATTGTGAAGTTATTGTTTTCACCCCCTATTGGAAAATCGAGCTTTCATCAGATATCAACGTTTCCAGGTCCTACGAAGCTTTTCTAGCTATTTTTGCGACGATGTCCGTATGTCTGTGTATATGCATGTGTGTGTGATTAGATTTAGAGTAGAGTAGATAATTTTTAATTTCCATAAAGTGGAGAATCACTCGTCACCTGGAGCTAAACCAGGTGATGTCACGCGCTCAAAATGGATGTCGGGGCGGTGGTCGTGGAACTAAGGAACCACTCCTCATTGACGCGGTCATAGGCAAAGTGGTGAAACGCAACCGTCGGAACTTCTCTGCCGCCTGGATAGACTACAGAAAGGCGTTCGACTCGGTGCCCCATACATGGCTAAAGAGGGTCCTCGAGCTGTACAAGATTGACTGTACAGTTAGAGACTTCCTCGAGCAGTGTATGGGGCAGTGGAGTACGATCCTTTGTCATCTGGGCGAGCGGATGACGGCTATGGAGACCCACGTAAGGATAAGAAGGGGTATCTTCCAGGGCGATTGTCTGAGTTCAATCTGGTTCTGCCTCTCTCTTAACCCTCTCAGTACCTTACTTGAGGGCTCCGGGAGGGGATTTCAGCTACGGAGAGGAGGGACAAAAGTGACCCACCTTTTCTATATGGATGACCTCAAGTTATTCGCCTCCAGTCGCTCCCATCTTATGGAACTGCTAAACATCACTTGTGAATTTAGCAGTTCCATTGGAATGGAGCTGGGAACGGATAAGTGTGCGGTCCTCCATGTTGAAAGGGGAAGGGTTGCTAACTCTGAGGGCATAGACTTGTCTATGCCCGTCAACTTAAGGACCCTTTCCGAGGCTGAAACATACCGATACCTGGGTATGTCACAGAACATCGGTATCGATGAGGCTGGTATGAAACAGTCAGTTTGCGACGTGTTTTATGCACGCTTGACCAAAGTGCTTAACAGCCTTTTGTCCGGTGTGAATAAGACACACGCATATAACGGCTGGGTCATGCCTGTCCTCATGTATACCTTTGGCATACTCAGGTGGACTCAGACTGAGCTTAACGCCCTGGATAGAAAAGTCCGCACTACCATGACGTCCCATAGGATGCATCATCCGAGATCGTCGGTAATGAGGCTGTACTTGCCGCGAAAGTATGGTGGGCGTGGCTTTCTGAGCGCGCTCACCATGCATAATCGCGAAGTGTGCAGTCTCCGTCAGTACTTCTTGGCGAGATCGGATGATCCATTCCATAATGACGTCATTTCTAGTGATAAAGGGCTTACCCCTCTATCCTTAGCCAACGAGCAATGGCAGGACCCAGCAGTGCTTAGCAATTCCGACCGGGAGACCGTATGGAAGGAGAAGGAGCTCCACGGGAGGTACTACAAGGCTCTACATGAGCCCTTCGTAGATACAGTCGCCTCCCTCAACTGGCTACGTTTCGGTGACCTCTTCGGGGAAACCGAGGGTTTTGTCTGTGCAATACAGGATCAGGTTATTAAGACCAACAACTATCGGAGATACATCCTAAAGGATGGCACCGTCGACGTCTGTCGAGCTTGTCGCCATCCCGGGGAGTCACTTAGGCATGTCATCTCCGGTTGTTCGGCGTTTTCTAACTCTGAGTACTTGCACAGGCACAACCTAGTAGCCAGAATTCCACACCAGGAGCTCGCGCTGAAATACGGTCTCGTGGACCGGAAATTGCCGTATTACAAGTACTTGCCGGGAGCCGTGCTCGAAAATGACCGCGCCAGACTCTACTGGGACCGGGCCATCATCACAGACAGGACTATTCTTGCGAATAAGCCTGATATTGTGCTGATGGACCGGGCACAGTCAAGGATATTTTTGGTCGATATTACCATCCCGTATGACGAGAACCTCGTGAGAGCCGAAACAGATAAGCAATCAAAATATCTGGACCTGGCTCACGAGGTGACGGACATGTGGGGTGGTCTGCCGGCCGAAATTATTCCTGTAGTCGTCTCTGCGAATGGGCTAATCCCAGTTAGCCTCTCTGCTCATCTGAGGCGACTGGAACTCCGTGACGGACCGCTCCGGGCTCAAATGCAGAAGGCGGTGCTCCTTGATACTGCCCGCATCGTCCGCCCGTTTCTTTCCCTTTCTTCCTAACCCTTGGCCGTTTGGTCTCCCCCTGCCGAGGGCTTCCATCTGGTTAGGCTTTTATTTATTTATGTATTTTTGTATTTATTTTATTTTATTGATATTTATGTATATTTATCCTTTCATTTTCGTTTATAATTATATATTTATACATTCCAACTAGATGAGAAAACTATATAGATACCCCACACATAATAATAATTTACCTATGTAGGTGGTATACCAACTATACCAAATTACTGATTTGTAGCACCTAGGGTCTCTGACTAAAGCCGCGGACGGACGGACGCACGGAGATGGCGAAACTATAATGTTTTCTTGTTGTTTAACAACGGAACTCTAAAAATGAGTTCAAAAATAAACTTAAGAAATACGTAGGTTCATACAGTTTTATATGTACTAATGTATTTACTAATGAATGGTCAGTAATTGAATCATTTTCAACACTTTAGATGTAACTAAATGTATTTTTGACTTCCCACTATGGAAATCAACGATTTTCAAAAAATTGTGAAGTTATTGTTTTCACCCCCCTATTGGAAAATCGAGCTTTCATCAGATATCAACGTTTCCAGGTCCTACGAAGCTATTCTAGCTATTTTTGTGACGATGTCCGTATGTCTGTGTATATGCATGTGTGTGTGATTAGATTTAGAGTATAGTAGATTATTTTTAATTTCCAAAAAGTGGTTCCCTTGGAATTTCTTCGACACCCTTGTTTTGATCAACTCTATAATCTAATCAGCTCTTCTACTCACAAAACGACATCGATTACCGTGAACCGCATCAATACTGGTTGATTTGTTCGAGAGATATCGTTGTTCAAAAAAATATCGAAAACATGTCTTTTCGAAATAACTTGAAAACCTTTCGCCTAATATTTTATTTTTGTAATAAATGTTTTTATTAAGTTAAAAAAAGCTGCGTCGATTGCCGCAAACTACATCAAAATCAAAAAAAATTGAAAAAGCTCGATAAGCTCAAAAACGTGAAGTTTGAAGCGCTTTGCATTTGAAATTAGCGGGAAGTTACAGGGATGGCCTGTAGAGTCAACAGTATTTTCTAAACGTACTATACCCATACTATTATTTTCTCAGCAGTTTACAAACATAAATTTCACAAGAAAAACATCCAGACCCGGTACCGAAACATCTATAGCTAGGCCACACAAATATTTGTTCCGTGCGGAATTTGAATCAGAAAGCCCGTGCTTCGCCATTTCTAAACCACTGTGCTGCGGGTTGTTTAACTACTTAAATTATGTTCTTATCTATACAACATTTACACACACACACACATATATATATATATATATAATACTAGCTTGCCAGGCAGACGTTGTGCTGCCCTTTGTGACAACCCTTTGTCATGTCCTATTAAAAATCCTTAAATTCGCAAAAAAAAAATTGTGAGCCCCTCATGGGCAAAAAAATCTATCCTATCTCTCAAGTTGAACCAAACTGCACACGGTGTGCAAATTTGTTTAAAATCGGTTTCGTAGTTTAGGAGTCCATTGCAAACAAAGAACGTGACACGTAATTTATATAGGTATATTAAGATTGTAAAAAGTGACTATTTGTAATATCAAAATAACTGCCTCATAGTGAGCTTTTCTTGACATGGCTAAACTTCAGAATGGATGATCTGTTCACAATGTCGTATGTTATTAATTGTTATAGTTGTAGCACGAATGGGTCGGCTCGACCGGGGCAGGACCACGCTCTCACAAAATGCCAACGTAGTGTACTTGTTGCTGTGTTTCGTATGGTGAGTACAGAAAACCGGAGACCCTTTTAACTTTTCTTACCGTGGATGAAAATCCCGCTGGATTTAAAAAAAAGGCAGTCAGAGGTCAAATAAGTGAGTGATTAAGGAATTAAAGATTAATTTCATTGTATATTAAAAAAATATATTCAATGCTATTTTGTAAATTGTAAGTAGACAATTAGATCCATAAAGCAGCTTGCAAGTCCTGTCTTTCAATTGTTATCTTTTTCAAAAGGATGTTGCTCATACCATTTAACAACACACGTTCAGTCGTAACGTCTTTGTAACCCTAGACAATGTGTATCATAACAAGACTTCGTATCGGCATTACATTATGCGGTTATAGTTACGAGTATCGTTATTTCTATTTCACGTTCGTGTTCTCCAACGGATCACGTTTCCTGCCACTAATGATCGTTTAAGTTATTTATTTTCAAAACCTATTTTAACGTTATTGAGAAACGCTGCAGCTATATTATAGCTGCAGTACGAATGGGTCAGCTCCAAAGGGAAACACTGCGCGCTCGCAGAATAACAAGGTATTTTTTTATTTACTAGTCTAAGCCAGTTGCCTAACTGCAATCCCACCTGATGGTTAATGGTGATATAGCCGATGATGGTGAAGCATACTGACTAAATAAGCCACATAATGCTGCATTGTTTCGTTTCGTGAGTGTAGAGAACCGGATAGCCTTTTTATTTGTAGGGAGGTATTCTATCTTAGTCCTTAGGGATGTCAACGCATCTACGTTCGTAATCGACGATAGATGAAGGTGTCTTTGGGCCTCAAAATCCACTCACCATTAGGTGGAGTGTGAGTTCGTTTACCCTTATACCCTTATTTTTTAAAAGGACTAACGAATTTCGGACATTTACTGGAGCCGGGGCAGCTCAGAGGATGAGTGCTTGTCATAAATTGAAATCTGGCAATGTGTAATGCTGATTTACCACATGCTTAGTGGTGAATAAAAAATCGTGAAAAAACCTGCATGTGTGAGGAATAGAATGGGATAAAAGGGATGTTCACCAACATACGCAGCGGCAGCGCAGCGGACAATGTGCTCTATAACCCTCTCAGAAATGTAAGGCGGCCTGAGCCCAACCGTGGGAATTAATAGTGTTATGTAGTGTTGTAGCCTACACGTCATAGTTACATATTAGAGTTAAGTTTGCAATAAAAGTGCAGTATAATTAAAGTCATAGACAGAGAAACACGTCTCCTATCCAATTAACACCTTCTAACATTTCAATAGACTATAACTTTCCCTTCTTACTTTTTCTGGAATTTAACATTCGTAAATTGCAATCTCTACTACCCCTGTCGAGTACCCCTGAGGACTAAGATAAAATGCCTCATTGCTTCAAAGCTGAGAGCGTGGTACTTCTCCTTGGTCGGACTGACCAATTCGTGCTACACAACCATAACATAGCTGCAGCGTGTCTACACCCGGCTACACCACGTATGCAAGTGTCTTGTAAGTCATATTAATTGTTATCAATAGGATTAGAACCTTCGACAATAAAAAACTGTATCGTGTATGGTATCGTATGAAAAGTATTATTGAGTAAATTCTAAATAAATATAATTTGTTTGTAAAATATTTCTTATATTTATACATTCCAACAGACGTGTTCTTTGTTTTTAATTAATTAATTAATTCATTAAAGCCTATCGAAACCACAACAGATCTCCCCTATAGTACGAGGTACTATTATATTTTATTCTGTGACCATAGTTAAACCTATCCCTTGAACTCTCTCATAGAGATATTTGCCATAGTTGCCACGCTTTGCAGGTGGGCTGGCTGCCACAGTTCTTTATTACTTTGTATTATTATCAGGAAGACGCTACTGCCCACCTCCTGTTTCATAACCCTGTCGCCTGACACGTCACCCACTGGACGACGTCGATTAATATATCCTTTACCGTCACCACAAAACGTCGAATGACGACAACCACGAAGAAAATGGCGCACTCTTTGTAGTGCATATTGCTTAATTTTTTCCTTGTTTTTTTCCGCAGTTTCTTTATGGAATATACAAAAGATGAGAAGCGTAACTGCTAGAAAAATTTGAGAAGGATAAACTTTATACAATGATTCTTTAACAATTGTTTCTATTGTAACTTGATTTCGTCGAATTGGGGTCATTTGAACTTGAGAACCCTGATTTGGAAGCGTTTTGTAAGGACCCTCTGTTTTTTATTAACTTTGTAACTCGAAGACGTCACATTATTTTTATTAATAAATAATAAATAAAAAAAATATTTTTCTGTTTTTTAGCAAAACTTGATTTTCTTTGTTATAGAGTATAGACTCTTACGACTAGAGTTTTTACTAATATCAAGTAATATTTTTTTTATATTAAACAAAATTATTTTTAACTGAAGTTAGCCGTGACTAACTATGACATTGGGAGACCAAGCACCTCAGGCACCTGTGGCCACGGTTGCTGCAAAATACCACCTTTGAAACCGAATTAGTACTTTGAAACCGACTTTCGGTAAGGGCGGCCACCGGCCAGTCTTAACGGAGACTATCTGCTCAAGGCAGTATAATAGTGCGTCAGTGTATGCGCTAGCACAGGTGCATTCTTAATTCCCTCATTCTCGTAGTCAGATAGAATTGCAATTCGACACGATTGGAGAGATGTCAGGCGCAGAACCAATGGCTTTACGTGCTCTCCATGGCAAGGGGGTGAGACGACGCCGGGCTGCTAGGTTCTGCGAATTTCTTAACAGAAACATCCAACAACTGCTTTTGGCCCGACCCGTGATTCGAACCTGCGACTTCACGATCTATAGTCGCGCTTACGATTACTTTATTAAATTTTGTCTAATGGTGGCCAGGCGGCTGCGTAGGCAAATTCATCATCCCTTTTCATCCCGAAAGTGTCATAGAACGTTAGGCAACTGCGGAAAATGCCTGGTGCGTGCATCCATCCAGGAGAGGTATATGTCCAGCTGTTGTCTTTTATAAGCTCATAATGAAGAAGAAGACGATTAAAGAAAATCATGACAGCAATTATTTATATCACCGGATGAAGTTAATTAATAGAATCAGGCGGTACTTTGAATCACTTCGCCCATATCCGCTCAATAAAATAAAAAAGGTATTATCATCGATGGTGGTGTGTCTTTCCTAGCGTAATGGTGTTGGGAGTAGTGGTGCTGGGATTAGTGGTGAGGGTATTCGTGCACTCAATTGAGGGAGGGCGGGAGGTGCTCTTCAAACTAGGTAAGAAACATCATTTTATTTTATTAAGAGGATGTGGGCGACGTACATCTTACCAACTTTGATCACCAGATGAAGCAAAATGTTTCGTACATCAAGGTGCCAATACGTTACCTCTTGTATAAAAAGTTAATTTTTATAGTAATCTTTATTTACACGATATAATACTTTTAGTATAATGCTAGATAGTGTAATTAAAAAATGAATGGCAAACCAAATAATTATAGATAATAAATCACGAAGTTTTTTACTGTTGTATGCGAAGTTGTGTGTTTTGAATCTCCAGTAAAATTCGAAAATATCACTTATGACCTATACCTCTACAGAAATAATGGAATAAGTAAAACCGTGTGAAGTATTTTTAAGTTAAAATTAAAAGCGATGAAATAAATCCGGCAGTAAAGTTGATACCTCTCGCCTTAAAAATATCGAGCGGGCAAACCCAGTTGAGTTCCCTCCGGTATTAATCAATTTGTTAATTGCAATTTTTAATACTGATTTATCATACAGCGGTGATTGAAATCTTCGTGAGGAAATCTGCTTAATTGGTTAGAGTGGCGACCTGCATCCATACCCTTACAGTAATAAAAGTTAAGCTCGGTGATTAAACTTATTTAGGCAATTACAGGAAGGCTGCTGTTTCGTATGATAAATGAGATCGACCGGCGACCCTTCTAGGTGTTAACGGGGCATACAGCACTCAGATAACAACGCATCTTCATTCTTAGTTAAAGATATTCAGAGAAATTTGTCCTCCACATTACTAATGCATCTTTATTCTTAGATAAATGAAATAGAAAGATTTAACTATGTACATGGTAGAGCCACGCTGCATTTATATTATGGTTGTAGCAAGAACAGGTGGCCCCGACCGGGGAAGGACCACGCTCTCTAGAATACCAGCATAAAATAGCAGCTTAATACTGCTGTGTTTCGTATGGTTAATGTACAGAACCGGCGACTCTTTTTACTGGAATTGACGCATTCTATCTTAGTTCTCAGGGGTGACAACGCATCTGCGTTTTAAATCTTAATCGAGGATAAATGTAGATGTCTATAGGCCACAGCATCCACTTACATCAGGTGTGAGGGAATAGAGAGTGCACCTGTGCTTGCACTTGGGCACTATAATCCTGTCCTGCGCCGATGGCTAGCCTAGGTTGAGGCAGGCCGTCGTGGCCGAAATTTGGTCTGGAGGACATTCTTATCATTATTATTACTTGTTTTATTAAAAAGTGCTTAAGAGTTATTAGGCATATCATTCTAAACTATATATTATAATTACGTCTAGTTATAATTGTAACTATGGCGTAAGCAGACCGTGCGTATTGACAGTGATGATCTTTTTTATAGGATAGGGTGACAACGAGCACACAGTCCACCTGATGATTTGTGGTTACTGTGGCAAATATACATCTATATATATCCTCGATTACGAATCAAAAATGCAGATGCGTTGTAAGTTGTCACCCGTGAGGCAGAGGTAAGGTGATCGCAAACTGCAGACTCCCCGGAACGTTCCGCAACGAAGTCGCATACATATCCTAAACGGCCCCAACCATTACATCAGATTTGATAGACCACAAATCCTCGCGAAAGAACACCGATTCCTACCAAGGATGATACGTGAGGCTATTTAAATTAAAAAACATCCTAATTTCAATAGAGAAGGAGGCTGGGTACTACCACCTGCTTGGGATCCTATAATCAATAAAATTAAAACTAAACCCAAGCATACCACTGCAAGACCTCAGGACATAGTCAGTTCATTTTGCATAGATCGGACCATAAACAATAATTAAAAAAGCTGAAGGTTCTCCGGGTTTAACAATGACATCGGAACGTCAGTCATCTCAGTCCCCCGTGACCATGGGTGCTGCAAAGCGCCCCCGAAACGTCGGGAATTAAAAATAATAGTAAAATAAACGCGATAAAATCCGTAAAAGTAGTTTTAATTAAAGGGTCTCCGGTTCATACACACACCATACGAAACATAGCAGCATATAGCTACTATTTTACGCTGGTATTCTGTGAGATCGTGGTCCTTCCCCGGTCGAGCCGACCCATTCGTGTTACAACTATACTACGAGTACTAATATAACTGCAGCATGGCTCTGTTACGTATAAAATGATCATGTACAGTTAAATGAAAAGTAAATAATGTGCTATCATTGATCGTCACTCATTTTTTTATTATTAGCTATATTATATTCATTGTACTTATCGTAGTTAAGTATATATAAAATATATTACATTTAATAAAATCGGGCATTACTTTGCGGAAATCCACTATATTAAACATATTTAAAATTAATTAACGGTTTTTGCTGATTAATTTATAACATCTTTATAATTTGTTACATTTATGGTACCCTTAAATTAATAATGTATTTTGTTTTAAAGGAGCTACCACTGAGGAGTAATCGATTGCACATTTACATTACATTAACATTTATTTAAATTTATAGCTATTTCCGTTTATATAATACCTCCTTTTATAACAAGAATTACACCTTTCCTTTTAAAACAAGGTTGTGAGAAACATGTAAACTTGGGAAGTACTCTTGTTGGCTACTAAAGTGACTATTTGGTGAACGTCCACCGTGTAGTGACTTCCAGTGAATTTCCACTACCCCATACCGTCCCATGGGTGTCGTAAGAAGTGACAGAGGCAAAAAGCAGGAGAAGGCCAGCAACGTTTTCCTTATAATAACTAAACAATAAAAATACTGTGGTTGACAATCCGCCTGCCATCGTGACAGTTATAGCAAATTTGTGGGGTAAAGCATAGGCACTACCCCAGAGCATAGGCACTACCCTAGAGCATAGACTCAGTAGCGGACTTTTGATAGGCTGTAACGGTATATGCGACCATTGCATTAAAATCACCCTTTACAATTTATATTAAATAACATAAAATAACAACATATTACTTTTGTATTATAACTCATTATTCATTTAACTTCTGATATTAACCTTCATTATAAGATATGCAAAATTATACTGAACTATTATAAATACAATTTGCTAAGCCTAATTGCAGCTTACCTCAATAATTATTTGATACTAGAAAAGATTATAGTTTTTTTTTTGTTTCACACACGCACAGACACTTCTACTTCATTATAGAACACAATAAACTTCCTATATATACTTATTATACTCTTTGCAATAAACACTGTCACATTTAAATGTTGAAGCCATGTATGCACACCACTAGCTCCACGTTCACCTGTCTCATTAAAGTACGGTAATGTTGTAAAATAGACGCACGAGCGCCTGCCGCAAACATCTGAGCAAAACTGATGAATGGACGTTGCGTTTATTTAATCGCTTACATTGGAGTAAATAAATTATTATTACATTTCCAACAATATTATTAGAATTTGCTTGTAATAAGATGTCCCACTTATTTAGTATCAAATTGGATATTCTATTTTGATTTCCAAAACAGGGATAAATAACATATCACTCTCTGTTACTGTAACAAAATATTAATAACTCAGTAGGTTTTGTGCGTTATATTATTATTAAATCAGTACGAGATGCGGAAGTCGACGTATTTAAGTATCTCTGGACCGTGTATTGTGTCATGTGCAGGGTGGCTATAATGGTGATGACTTTCTAATATTAAATTGCAGTTGAAAAACTAACTTATAGTCCGCTTATAAATACTAAGCGGCAAATTCAATTCATGGACACCTGTAGCTAACTTCAAATAAAGAAAGCTATAAATGCGTTGTCACCTTTGAGGACTAGGATGGAATGGCCTACAACCTTAAATTATATTTGCTCTGTACAACATACTGTCGGAAAACATGTGATGGCAGAAATAGCTACGAGGATAATAAGTCTAACTGCCTAATAATTCTTTAGATAGGCAGAAAAGAGTTTTACTGCTTAATAACTCTTTGGTGGTGTATTGAAATTACTTTTCCCATACGTCTTTGTCATGATCAAAAGTAGTATCCTATAAATTACTTTTTCATAATCTTGTTACTTTTGATTAAAACTACTTTTACGGATTTTATTGCGTTTAATTTTACTTTTAATTATTTTTATTTTAATTTTTAATTCCCGTCGTTTCGGGTGCTTTCCAGCTGCTGAAAGTACTCCGGGTTTAACAATGACATCAGTACGTCAGTCACCTCAGTCCCCCGCATAGAGTAGAGTAGTCCCCCGTGACCATGGGTGCTGGAAAGCACCCGAAACGTCGGGAATTAAAAATACTAATAATAATTAAAAGTAAAATTAAACGCGATAAAATCCGTAAAAGTAGTTTTAATCAATGTATAGTGTTCACGTAAATGTAAGAAATCATCTTGTTACTTTTATTAAAAACATTTCGAAGTAATACAACACGTTTTCGTTTAGCCGGGAAACATAAAATTAAACATTTATAGGGCAATGGCGGGATTTTACATGATTGAGTATGTTATTAGAAATTAATCCTTTTAATTGGCTTGTTTCCATAGCAGATTAGCTTAATGTGTAAAAGTTAATACCCGAAAACATATATTCTTTAATCAATGTTTGAAAATATTATGATTTACGACTAGGGTTGCCACCCGTACTATAACATATAGTATCGTACTATATTTCAGTCAATTGTATTATGTATTATAGAAAAATAATATAGTACGAAGAATACTATATTTTTATCCCCAATACAACTGTCACTTTGTTGTATTAACTGTGATTAGAAGTTCGTTTTACGGAAAGAGTTTTTTTTTCCATCATGAATGTATAATTGAAAGAAGAAAGAAAAAGAGCATGTATTAATTTTGTTAAAAAATTAATTTTTAATTTTTTTAATGTGAATCTAAATTGTTCTTATACTGTTCATATACTGTAATTATTTTAATAGTAAGGTGGCTTGATCATTGATGGCTAAAGCAAAGAACAATAACAAATATATATGGAAAAATACAATTAAGTTGGTACATACAGATATAAAGATTTAAAATCAATGTGTACTTTTTCTCCCGAATTTCTCAAAAGTACTGTATTTTTGCATCTTATTAGGGAAAATACTATATTTGTTTAAAAAAAGGTAACAACCCTATTTATGACGTAATATTCCACGTGATATTGGGTGCGTTTGGCAGAAAAAAAGCGCTAGCAAGCGCTTGTAAGTAAAATGGCGATCGTAAGCGGTAAGCGCTGTCAAATCGTAAGTATAATTTTCCTCTAGGACACGAAGTTAGTTTTAACTGGGGAACCTAATAAAAAAAAAAGTATTCATATTAAAAACTTACCAATCAGAAATTTTAATAACATGTATAATATGTTTATTCATGTCATTATATTTACTTAAAACTAATATTGCACAAAACAACTTATAAACCTAATTCAAAACAAAAAACAAAGTGGATTGTGTCAGCGCTACTGAAGTTAGCAAACGTGTCCTGGCCGAAAACTGTTTAGTTTCGCCATTTTGCTTACCAGCGCTTGCTAGCGCTTTTTTCTGCCAAACGCAGCCATTATTCAACTACGACAGATCCCAAGATAATGTTTAAGGTCAGTGCAATATCTATTATGCAGTACGGATTTCCGTTTCTATCTTATTAAATGTTCTAAAATGCTATGTATGTACCGTACCGTACCGTACTGTACCGTAACGCCTAAAATATTCAACGGATATTACAAAATGAAATCTCAATCGAACATCGATAGGTCAGAATTGCGCAGATTGACATTAACTAATAACGTCAGCATAAAATTAATATGGCGGACATGAACTGTCAAAAGTTACGACCTAAAAGATGGCAGTAAACTTGCAATAAACAAGTGTATCGTGAATGGTATCGTATAAAAGATATAAATGAGCACATTCCAAATAATATATAAAAAAAATATATATATATAAATAATATATATATATAAACACTCACGCCTTGTCACCGCCCAGAGGGGTAGACAGAGACTACAGACTTCCATTTGGCACGATCCTGACACACCTCTCTCGCCTCCTTCACATCCATACACCTACGCATACATGCTCGTCGATTAAGGGTACTCCTAATTTGGCCCGTTTTCAATAAATCGCCAATTTGGTCGATAAATTTTCGCCTAGGACGTCCCTTTCCGACTCTGCCATTCACTTCTGCAACACAAATTTTCTTCGTCACTCTTTCCTCATTCATTCTTTCCACATGACCAAACCACCGAAGCATTACTTTCTTAATCCTGGTCACAACATCATCTTGCAAACCACACTCTTCTCTTATTACACAATTTCTTACCCTGTCGTTCAGATTCAGCCCTAACATACTCCTTAACGACCGCATTTCTACTGCGTTGATTCTACTCTCGTGCTTCTTCTGCCACACCCAACTTTCACTACCATACGTTAAAGTAGGGACCAACACAGCATTGTGAATTGCCATACATGCCTTTTTTGACACATTTTGACTCTTCACAATAGAGTGCAGGGCCCCATTTACTCTATTTCCAAATAAATATAATTTGTTTATAAAATATAAGAGATTTCCACCTAATGTATTGACTCATCACGATATCTCTGGAACCATTAGGCCTAGACTTGAAATTTGGTAGGGATATTCCTTTAGCCGAGTAGAGATCATCTAAGAACGGATTTTACGAAATTCCTTCCGCAAGAGATGTTGCGGGGGCGTTAATTAAAAAAAATAACATTTTTAAACTATATAGCTCTTATAGGTATAAGACTTAGCCAGAATATTCTTTTTGGTATGTCAAAAATTACCAAGAACGGATTTTATAAAATTCCACCAGGGCAGTGCGTTAATATAAAAAACAATTTAACTTTTAGCTTAGCTCCTACAGGTTTGAAATTCGGTGAAATTATTATTTTTGTCATCTTAAGTTCAACTGAAAACGAATTTTACGCAATTCCACTAACGAAGGGGATTGCGGGGGCTTAATAAAGAAAGTAAAAAAATACATTAATTATAGTTCGGTCTATAATGAATAATGAAATTAATTGGTGTGTATTTGAGTGGGTTCCTGGATGGTTTAAAAACTCAATTGGACCCGGTGGGTGGCGCTGTTGTCGAGAACCCACCCGAGCGAAGCCGGGCGGATCACTAGTTTGTTTATAAAATATTTCTTATATTTATGCATCCCAGTAGACATGTTCGTTGTTTTCATTTCTTCTTTTATTCCTTCACTGAAGCCCAAAAAAACCACTGCAGAACTCCCCCATAGAGTGCCTAGCCCATAGTGCCTCCCATAGAGTGCATAGCCATTTGCCATAGTTGCTTCGCTTGGCGGCAGGATTGGCAATCGCAGATTTTTTAAATTATTTTGAGCTGTTATCGAGAAAATTTTCCTGGACATTACTTGTTTCAATTCAATTCGTCTCACACGACGCCCCCAGGTGTATGGGGTAATGAACTCTCTTATGCCTCCACTACAGGACTGCGTCAATAATACTTATTGACAATTATTTTTTATTTAATAGAAATCTTCTTTACTTAAAACCTTTGTTCTTGAAAGAACCAGCAATACAAACAGCGGGAGCTTTTGGTCTAAAATTATTACAATGATATAAGGTGTACCATTGATTACAAATGTCCAGGGGTTAATAACATTTTTTTTTAATTTTCACTTATTTTATGCCCTTGTAAGGTTTAACAAATATGACATTAAAAGTAAAATTTCACCAACACAGTACACGACGTTTCGCATCTCAGTTGCTGCTTTATGTCGCCAGTCTGGGTATTTTACGCCTGTTATGAACGAGATTGTTATACTGCCATCTGTCGGTAACCATAAGATCTTTCTGCCCTATTTTTTTACATATTATATGCCAGAGCTTGATCACCTGCCACCACTTACCGCCAGGTGGGATTCTTCTAGCTAATGATTTCTTATATTTACGCGAACACTACACATTGAATAAAACCATTTATACGGATTTTATGGCTTTTAATTAACTTATTTTTATATCCGGCGTTTCGGGTGCGTTACAGCACCCATGGAGTCCCCCTCCCCCCGTGGCGCTGGGTGCTCTAAAGCACACGAAACGTCGGAAATTAAAATTATGTTAATTAAACGCGAAAAATCCGTATAAATAGTTTTATTAAATTGTTCTATCTAATTCTGGCTAGATCACATCTGGCGGTAGGTAGTAGCGAAGCCCTAGATGTGCGTAACAAAAGCCTATTCCCTCTTGAAACACATTCTTATAAGAAGAATATAATGATAACCATTGGCTATCATTACATTATTTGTTTTGTAAAAGAAAATTACTTTGTGACGGTCAGACCTGTCGGGCTGTAATTAATAAAAGTGCGACGTGGTAGAGCCAAGCTGCAGCTATATTTGAAGTATAGTTGAGGCACGAATGGGTCGGCTCGACCGAGGAAGGACCATGCTCTCACAGAATACCAGCTTAAATAGTACATTAATGCTGCTGTGTTTCGTGTGGTGAGTTTAGAGATCCGGAGACCCTTTTTACTGCAAAGAAGACATTCCATCTTAGTCCTCACGGATGACAAAGCATGTGCATTTGGATTCGTAATCGAGGATAGATATAGATGTCTATTGACCACAGCAACTACTTACCATCAGGTGGACGGTGTGCTCGTTTATCACGCTATCCTATAAAAGATACTATATACTTATTATATATGTTGAATAAATATTAAACTACTCTATAATAGAGAATCGATCAACCGCAGTCTTCACGTAATATTTAACGTATCCTCTTATATATATTTATATATTTTATATTTTATAAAGTTACGGTTTTACGAATGAAATACTTAAATTTTTCTTTTTTATATTCAGTCAGTTTACTAACGTATAATTTATATATAATTCATTTGTTGGATAACATTTCACAGATAAAATAATCATCCCTAATTCTTATAACATATTAAAATATTTTACAATGTAATAGTTCAATAAAAATAAAAATATAATATGGCGGTTCGTTAGTCTGTTGCTAGACATTTGACTGCAGAGCACACCCATCACACCCAGAGACCACGGTCTTTTATACAAATCCCACTGGAAATAAAATATAGATAAAATAAAAATAATCCTTTCGGGTCTGGTATGTTTGTCCACATGTAAATTCATTTAATTTATAAAACGACTCAATAATACAGAAGAAATTATTATGTTGTTTAAAACGAAAAAATATATAGTTGACTCATAAAAAGGTAAATCTGATTCCGATGACGTTCGCCAATGAACGATCCAAATAAGTTGTTAACTGCGCGAAATTTGTTGTTAGTTTATTTATTTATTTCAGGCAATATAATAATAATAATAGTATAATAAGTCCGCGCATACACATTATGAATACAGTTATAAAATTATACTTTATATTTATTATGAATAAAATTATCTCTATTCACTGAACACGTATTGTCTGCGTCGCGATTCGCTGCGTGTGTAACCATCCGTTAAAGACATCGTTCGGCCGAAATTCTTCCCCCATGAAGGTCTTAGTGAGTAAGGCTTTATAGCTCCCTAATTATCAATCACGTTGGTCACCACTTTCGTTCGTTAATTTATGTATCCGACGTTTCGAATGTTTTGCAGTACACGTGATCACGAGTTAGTAAGTTATCTTAATAACTTAATATATCTTAATCTGTAATATCTTACTATTTGATTTTTGTATTTTTTATTTTGATTTTTGTCTACGCAAAATTAGAGGCAGGGCCGTTGAATCGACTTCAAAAAAAGAATAAAATAATTTACACATTAAACAGCCACGCTAGCTTATGGTTGTAGCTCGAATGGGTTGTCTCGACCAGGGAAGGACCACGTTCTCATAGAATACCAGTGTGATATAGAAGCTTAATGCTGCTGCGTTTCGTACGGTGAGTGTAGAGACCCGTTTTACTGGAATCGAGGCATTCCATTTTAGTCCTCAGGGGTGACAACACATCTGCATTTTGATTATTAATCGAGGTTAAATGTACTTGTCTATGGGCCACAGCATCCACTTACCATCAGGTGGACTGTGTGCTCGATTGTCACCCTTATTCTATTTACATTGAGTGGATGGCTTTAATTCACTGCTGTATTCCGGTCTGAAGGTTATCGAGAGCCAGTGTACATACTTTAAGATATCCTCAGAGGAGACAACGCATCTGTGGCATTATTTATTTGAAGTTGGTTGTAGCGGTGCATGTGCTGCAGTACCCAGTTATCATCAGGCGAGCGAGCTCTTACTGTTAATTAGCGGGTGGAGACTACTAGTGACGAATTCGGTACGATTGCGGACGGCGCGAATGTAACACACATGACACACGAGAAGGTCATGGAGTGTTCGAATATAAATTGGTTGCCACGGGATCTGGCGGCCGAATAGGGTGATCGTGCCTAGAGAGTTTTTCGGATTTAGGTTCTGACGATTGAGGAAGGGTATCCTTTGAAAGTATATTGTTATACTTCTCTCAAGGTTCACTTCGATTCTCCATAAGCGAAACCATTCGCCTAAGCGATTGGCGGCTGTTTGGAGCGACGATGTGAGATATTTCTTGCTACAAGTTCGTTTGCCACCGCTATATTTTAAAAATAAAATATAGAAACCATTTTATTCTTTTTTCTTAGGTTTTTTTTTTTAGATTTTAATTATTTGACCCTTTTGAATGGACTAAGCAGTATTTTGAACTCAAGTTAAAAACTAAAAAATCATCTACTTAAGTAGTTATAGAAAAAAAAGCGTGTTTTATTTTTCCAACCGGATTTCTTCTTTCAAATAAAAATGGGAATCAGATTTTAAAAAAAGTTAAAAATTCATTTTGCATTAATAATTAAAGATAAAATGTAAGAAGTTTTTTTTTTATAAAAAATTGCAAACCAAAAGTTTTATTAGAAGCTTTGTTTAATATTTTTATAGTTTATGAAGTAAATATCAAAAATCATTTATTTTATAAGTTCCTATGATTTTCCAAAAAAAGATCTGCAGGTTTTCTGGGTAAAATTCATTCTGAATCCGTCCTAGCATTGCTCTCAATCTGCGCACGAAGTTCACCCATTCCGAAGATCAGCCAACAGTCAGTCAGACAGACCGACAAATTTTTAAAAATTATTATTCATATCTTCATCATCATCATCATCATTACAGACCTTTACAAGTCCACTGCTGAACATAGGCCTTCCCCAAGGTATGCCACAAAGCACGGTCCTGAGCCACCTGTATCCATCGACTTCCTGCATGTCTTACCAGGTCGTCATTCCATCTAGTGGGGGGTCGCCCTACACTTTGTCTACCGGTACGAGGCTGCCACTCGAGAACCTTTTTTCCCCAACGGTTGTCGGTTCTTCGAGCTATATGGCCGGCCCATTGCCACTTCAGCTTACTAATCCGTTGGGCTATGTCGGTCACTCTGGTTCTACTGCGGATATCCTCATTTCTAAGTTTATCACGCAGAGAAACTCCGAGCATAGCCCTCTCCAAAGCTCGCTGAGCGACTTTGAGCGTCCTCATACGGCCAGCAGTGAAGGACCACGTCTCAGTTAAATATATCTTATTAGTATGCAACTTACCCCCTGAGCTTAATAGAAGATCTAAGTTCGATACTACAGAAAGGCACAATCGTTAAAAATAATTAGCCATTGAGACTCGACTTTTTTGCGTGCGAATCTACGGAGTAGACACTTAAAATTACAACGACGAAGAGCACTTATACGAATGGTGTTAAAATGAACTTTTAAAATTGCAACGGACAATTTAATTGGTTCCGGCGAGGCGATTCCTTGCCTTGTGGTGTTTTCGTTAACGATATATTTCTCTAGACATCGTTATTTTAAAATAATTCGCATGAGTAATTAATATTTCTCACAATTCATCTCAAAAACAAGATAACTATATAAAGTAACACCGTTGTTTTTTTTTTTTAATTTGAAGCGACAGATGAACCTACAGTCCACCTGATGGTAAGATGGCTCCAACAGTCGATGAATACTCGTAACCAACTCCAAACAAAAAAAGATTACATATTCGTTTTCACCTCTGCAAACTACGATGGAATGCCTGAATGCCTGTAGTTTATCCGGTTCTGAATACCCTTCGGACAGGGAAATAACAGTGCTTGCACATAAAACAGATAAGTAATCCTAACACCTAGTATTTATTATTCTATATTCATCATGTCTCTAACTAATTCAGCGGTAGAACGTTTATAGTCCGGTAGTACAGTCATCCAATTTATATTATCACTTTATTATAACTTAAAAACTACAGCCTTGTTTGCATGGATGGATCTGTGATACGATAGTAAAAGCAGCTAGATTAGAGAAAAAAATTCGAAATATTGTGTATAATATTGTGTCCGTCAAGGTAGGTGCAACCCTCTTGGCTATTTATGTTTTAGCAACTGTTGTGTTCTGGTCTAAAGGAAGATTCATAACACATTTTATAAGGATGTGGCGGCGCTGTCATCGCGCCGCAAGCGAAAAAACACACCGAAGCCTAAATCGCGCTATCAACATTCCGAATCATAATCAGCATATATAAAACATCTTCGAACTATCACACGGAGCGTTGGCCGCTCCCCAGGCATAACACCTTGCCCGGCGGGAGATCTCCCCTTTTCCTTCATCAGCCACAGTGGTGACCCCGAGCAGAACATTTAAGAAAGATGAGCAGTGACAGTAGTGACACAACGCATTCGCAAAGAAGGGCGCGGTCAACGAAAAAATGTGAGCGCGTGTCCATTGACTCGCACGATAATGCATCCGATATATTTCGTGTTGGCGTGAGAATACCACCATTTTGGCCGGAAAAACCAACGATATGGTTTTCACAAATTGAAGGTCAGTTTAGCATATCGAGAATTACGGATGACTTGACGAAATTCCACTACGTTCTTTCGCATTTGGACCGGCAGTATGCAGTAGAGGTAGAAGATATTATTACTTCGCCTCCAGCCACGGGGAAGTACGAGAAACTTAAAAGTGAGCTAATCAAGCGTCTTTCTATTTCGAAAGAAAAAAAGTAAAGCAGCTCCTACAGTCGGAAGAGTTAGATGATCGTAAGCTATCACAGTTCCTGCGTCACCCGCAACCGAACACCTTCGGAAACTACAATTTCAAGCCTTCGTCCCCTACCTTTCACTACTGAGAATCGTCTTCTGCAGTCTTCAGTTCCTGCAAGCCAGTCCAACTTGTCTTCATCTCGACTCACCGCAGATTAATTAGGCAGACTTCTGGCTCTTGCTTTGGTACACGCTTGCCAGTGCGTAGTACGGCATGCATTACACATCGGCATATCATTCGCACCGGTGTCACTTGCCCTTACGCACACAGCATGCATTCCCCACCGGCATTAAAAGGACACATCGGCAATCGGACAGCACTATCGACCTCCGGTCTGAGCAGGGGGGTGATGTGGCGGCGCTGTCATCGCGCCGCAAGCGAAAAACACACCGAAGCCTAAATCGCGCTATCAACATTCCGAATCATAATCAGCATATATAGAACATCTCCGAACTATTACACGGAGCGTTCCCGGGCATAACACCTTGCCCGGCGGGAGATCTCACCTTTTCCTTCATCGGCCACAAGTATACTATAAGTATAGAAAGACGATGTGATCAGAGGTGGTAAAGCATTCCATATTAGTCCTGAGAGGTGACAGCGTAACAGTAGCCTTCTTCGTTTGAAGTTGGCTGCAGGTGACCTTCACTTATCTACTACACATAGCCACTTACCTTCAAGTGGAATGTGAGTTGGTTTGTCACTACGGTTTTATAAAAAAGACATTAAAAAAAACAAAGAACATCCTCGTTGATCATTTTCACCTTTCTTGAAGTTTGTTAAAAATATTTAGGTAATGTAAAATAAAATAACCCATTGTTCTTACACAACATAATACAACACAACACAACATAATCTTTACATAACATAAATTAAAACGACTTGATAAAAATGTGTTCTCAACATGACCTAAAACACAGGTGCATTATGAAATCTCTGCAAAAGTACCGTAGGTGTTTAAATAGTGATTTAGTGTCATGTTTACGATTTATTTATCAAGCCAATTACAGCGGATTCCCGGTAAATCGGCCCCTGGCTAATCCGACCCCCTTGTAATCCGACATGTCTAACTTGTAGGTAGATTCGTGTCGCGCTATGAATCAACCAGGGGGGAGGTGTCCATCGCGAATACGTGGAGAAATAAGTTGCTATTAGTTCGCGCCACCAAATCTCGGTCTCAGTTTAAATGTAACTATGGTAGCGACCTACCGGGCTTTCATTATTTACTGTTTAGGTATTCATTGTGCATCACATGACATTGTTATGTTTTATTATTTTATATTTGATATGTAGCCTGTCGGATTACAAGGCACTCTTTTTCAAAAAGTTGCGGACTACCACGGGGCTACGGCAGTACTTTATAGTCCGACAAATTCGAAAATCCGACATCGCATAACAAAACGTTTGTCGGATTACCGCGGGTCCGCTGTATTGAGATACTACTTTGTATCTTGTAATGTATTGTTCAATAATTATAAATTAATTTTGTTATGCGCAAGAATTTCATTTCAGAAGATTAACAAAGGTTCAAAAAAGTTCAAAAGTACAACAAGACGGCCTTAACTCATAAAGATATCCCTGTGGCTATAAGCTTTTATTCAAATCGCTCTCGCCGGCTTCAAGTCTTATCTCAGTTATTTGTGAGCTCATCAAATTATTATCTTTTAATATCGCAACAACTCTGTTCATAATTCACTAGCCATCTTAATCATTTAAAGACAGCTTAGTTGAGATAACAACTTCAATTCTTAACACTTTTAATGGGCAATTCTTGTAATATATACAATTTATTTAAATTTGTAAATACTATCATCTTGTAGTATAATATTAATTATTATATTTTAATAACTATACATGTAATTTTTTTTCTAATAACGGCGTTTTTTTTTTTCAATAATTCTATAGAAAAATCACACCGTCCACCTGATGGTAAGTGGATGCTGTGGCCCATGGACATATACTTTTATTCTCAATTAAGAATCAAAATACTAATGCGTTGTCATCCCTGAGGACCGAAATGGAATGCTTCGTTTCCAAAAGGATCTCCGGTTCTCTACACTCACCATACGAACCACGGCATCCGAGCATCCCAAACATACAGACACATAGGCTTAGATCTATGGCCCTTCTTTAAATTTTTAACTTTTTTTAAAAAACCTAGAAAAAAATAAGAGAAAATAAAAAATAAATTATAAAAAAAAAAATAAAAAAAATGTCAAATCACTGTTTCAAATATGAAGCTTTTGGTTTATTAATACTGTGTATATTTAAAGTTTTTATTTATGTTTTAAATGCCTGATGTTTTTATTACGACTGGCTTTGGAACTTGGATTCCCGCATGTGGGTAGATAAACGGAACTACTTATGTGATTCCCAATCCTTACTATATATCTGGGTGGATGGATGGAGAGGGCTATGCTCGGAGTTTCTCTGCATGATAGACTCAGAAATGAGGATATCCGCAGTAAAACCAGAGTGACCGACATAGCCCAACGGATTAGCAAGCTGAAGTGGCAATGGGCCGGCCATAAAGCTCGAAGAACCGATAACCGATGGGAAAGAAAGGTTCTCGAGTGACAGCCTCGTACCGGTAGGCGTAGTGAAGGGCGACCTTCCACTAGATGGAGTGACGACCTGGTAAGACATGCAGGAATTCGATGGATGTAGGTGGCTCAGGACCGTGCTTTGTGGCATTACTTGGGGGAGGCCTATGTTCAGCAGTGGACTTATGAACGGCTGTAATGTTGATGACTATATACCTATCTACATTGTGATACTCGTATAATGGAGAATATAGGGAGAGTTTTATCTAAGAAAACGGATGAGAAGAGTGCAAAAAAGAAGATTTTAAGAAATTTTATACAAATTTGAAATAACGTAAAAAGGAAATGGAATTATGCTATTTAAAAATAGAAAACGGCCTAAAAATAACTGTTATTGCTTTAAATATTTTGAGCAACATAACAAAAATTTGAAATTAATACGTGGTTTTGGTTAATGCATGCTGAATTTTTCGTAAGTCATCAATTTCGATGAATTAGTCTTTGCTAAGCGCGCACTCAGCACGACTTCGAAGTAAGATCTCTAAACACCGACATTGTCTAAGCTTAAAAGTAAAGTCTGAGCAAAATCTAAGTACAATCTATAGAGATATCAGCCATAAACATAACAAGCATTTAATACCCCTGTGTTTCCGTCGGGGGTTAAAAATAAAGATTATACAGTGAGTGGTGATCAGTGGCTTCGGGGCGCAAGGGCATTGATTTGCGTCTCCGAGGACTGCGGGTTCAAACATCGTAAGAAAAAACAATTTGTATGGCCTAACGTACGTGAGGGTAATATGGTCATTTGGTTAATACACTTTCTTCTAACTCAAAAACGACAGCCTCATTTGCATAGATGACTCTATATTACGATCACTCTTCATCAGTCAATCAAATAATAAAAGGTCAAAAGGGCACTACTTATTCGAGGCTATTTTGACAGTTGACAGTATAGTAAATATAGTCATTAACTGTTTTTTAAGTTTTTAGAGGTTTTCCTAATGATTGTCGAAACTTGTTCCCTATTTTTTATATTAGTCATAGTATACGACTTTGTGTTTTTGTCTCTGCCCTCCTCCTAGTGTTGCTTTTGTAGGGCGGCAAAGCTAAAAGGAACCATTAATATTATACGTACGTGAGGGATTACCTTCCCGTACCTTACAAATAAACTGTACTAGGTGTTTGTCTTTGTGCAATTAATGTATATAGCCTGGCTCCAAGATACAGGAAAATTCTAGAGTGAGGGTAACGTTTAAAAAAATAGTTCCAAAAGCTTTTTAAAAACCATAATTTCTAAAAGATATGCAACATCTTATTCACAGCAAATAACTTAGCATTTCATTGCGATGAATTTTAGTTCCGACGCAGCACTCAGCAAGCCCCAGAGACAATACGAACGCCACTTGATCCAAAAAATGAAACAATTCTTATTGTACAAATACGCTACAAACCTAAATACAATATATAAGTATACTTCGATCTAACATAATCTAAAGAAACTTTAAAAAATATAATTTGAAAAATATTAACTTTTAATAAAATGCTATCTAAGGCTGACTTCAAAGAATTTAAAATGTTTAAATAATTTCACATTGTGAATTTGGCACCTTAATTCTCCTATACACTAAGTCTTAGTGTAAGGCTTTTAAATTTTATTAAAAGTAACTTTTTATCTTTTGAATTGGAATAAGTAATGTCACAATTTCGATGTCTTCTAAATAGTAACATCAATAACTTCATCCCCTATTTTGTCACCCTTAGGGTTTTTAACTTTTTTTTAATTTAGGGACTTACGTTATCTTTAACATGAGTAGATAGTTAGTACCACTTCTGGCTCACTGAGTCAGAAGTGGTACAAAGTTCGTCGACTCACGATCCTAAAAAAAAAGGTTTTGGCATGCTCTGATCACGAATCTGTTCCGTTTGAATCCGAATCCGAATGAATCCGTTTTTGCATGGGATGCACGGTTCCGGAGATGTGCAGATCAATTAACTCTTATCTAATTGATATCCGGTGAGGGCCTCCACCCTCATTAGCGGCCCGTTGTTCTTATCTATTTATCTATTGTTCATGGAATACCGTCATTGTCTATTTTTCCTCGGCGTATGCGTTGGCTTATCAGTGCTATTGTATTATACTTTTTGTTCCTATTTACAACGCTAATCTGAATCATCAATAAAACACATTACCTAATTTTGTTACAATTTTTATTTACGAAATACAAAATCTTATTACTTATTGTCTATAAAATAGGAGCGAAACATCTCATCAACTAAAATATCATTGTACAATGTGTTGCCTGTAAATACACTTGTAAAACTATGCATTGAACATCCCTGAAACTTATATAGCAAATACAGCAATATAAAAATATATATATATATATATATATATATATATATATATATATATATATGAATCTCGGAAACGGCTCCAACGATTTTCATAAAATTTTGTGTGCAGGGAGTTTCGGGGGGGAATAAATCGATCTAGCTAGGATTTATTTTTAGAAAATATCCTTTTGTCCGTGTTTTTAGGCAATGAAAAACGGCTACAATATCGTTAGAATACGAAGGTAAATTTAGACAGTTTATTAATTATTACAAATAGCTTAATTGGTATACTGGGCGGTACAAAATCGTAATACCATGGTTCGAGCCCAGACCGACCGACCGACTTTTTTTAATTTTTTTCAAGTTCCTTTTCAGGATGAAAAATCTATTTTTTTCGAGACCTTTTTTTAGTATTTTTTAAAAACACGAAAATTTAAATTAAACTAATTGCACTCATGATTTTTTATTCAAATTACCAGTTCAGTTTTTTCTATTATGTCGCTAAGATCAAAAAAATATTATACGTATTTCATCAGTATGTAATTTGTATCTAAATATAATTTCCAAAACACACGAATTAAAAAAAATACCGAGCAAAGCTCGGTCAACCGGGTACTGTATTATGTGGCGAAAACATATCCACTCCTTCTGAATACTATCAACATTCTAGTTCCATCTTTTTACAATTCCATTTTAAAAACTCTAGATGATCGTCCATATGAATCAAAATATTGACCGACGTCATTCGTATCGATATATAAAGCTACCCAATGTGACCCTGGTTTATCATCTGTATCCAAATGTTGGTACGTGGGTATATATGGGCAGTCTATTAGCAGCATAAACATTATTTTCTAGACTGGGGTGCATTTTTTTCAGATTTTGTTGTACATCTAGTGTATCCATGATATTGCTGCTATTAGTAGATTATTACAGTACCAATCTACTCAATGACTAACATAGGAATGATCAATTAAAGTGATTTCTAAATATTAAATTGCATTCTTTTGTGTTATACAAGTCGTATCTATTCCGCCGTCGCCTCATTCAAGGCGACGGCGGAATAGATAGAGCTGTGCAGCATAGGATTAACGCAGGGTGGATGAAATGGCGACAGGTCACAGCCACAACGTGCGATCCCCGAATGCCAATAAGGCTGAAGGGGAAAATTTACAAATCGATCATCCGACCTGTCGTCATGTATGGAAGTGAATGCTGGGCCGTCAAGAAGAAGGATGAAAATAGACTGCATGCGAATGAAATGAGAATGTTACGATGGATGTGTGGTGTGACAAGGATGGATAAGATAAGGAATGAGTATATAAGAGGAAGCCTGAAAGTAGCGCCAGTGGTAGAAAAGGTGAGAGGAAGCAGGTTGGCATTGTTTGGGCATGTGATGCGGAGGGATGAAAGTCATGTCACAAAACGAGTGTTGAATATGAATGTGGAGGGACACACGGGCAGAGGAAGGCCGAATAAAAGATGGATCGATTGTGTGAAAAGTGATATGAGAATGAAAGGAGTAAGTATGGAAATGACGGCTGATAGAGAGGAATGAAACAAGAAGATTTACTGCGCCGACCCCAGATAATGGGAAATGGTTTAGAGAATGATGATTCTTTTGTGTTATATAAATCGTATTTGAGTCATCAATACACTGAACAAGACGCAACACGAAGGAATGTTGAGATAAGCAACAGAATGTGAGATAAGCTTGTTGATGCATAAAGTTACTCGTACTATCAGTTCCACTGCAGAAATTCTTTAGATTTGAATTATTACTTCCTGGTACTATATAAGACCGAACAGCTGCAGTCATGAAGTTAGTGTATGGTCGTTTGACCGCAGTGGATCTATCAATACTACATTTGTGTTACTTCAACGCATCAAAGGCCATACATGTAAGTGTATATTCTATTGACAAACTTATTCTTTCTGTTATTTTCTTACGTGTGTATGATTTAGTGTTAACAAATTATATTTAAATATTATGTGTGTATATGATTAAGCCGTGATAGCTCAGATGGTTAGCGCAAGCTGTAAATTTCACAGTACGCGACCCGGGTTCGATCCCCGCTGGCACCAATTAAATTATTAATTGCAATTTTAAGTGCTGATTTACCACGTGCTCAGCGGTGAAGGAAAACATCGTGAGGAAACCTGCATGTCTGAGAAAATTTCGAAGGCATGTGAAGTTCGCCAACACGCATTGAGGCAGCGCGGCGGACATTTCCTACCCATGAATACAAAGACAATAGCAGAAAGTGAAAAAGTTAAAAAATACCTTTTTAACAATGACAGTCATTAGTTGATCATTAGTGAATGTGATTCTGTTTACTTAAATTACAGGAAGACAAAAGCAGAAGGAAGAGAAGGGATGATGGGAAGTAATGAAGCATTGTTATGTGAAGTTTGTTGGAACAAACATATTTTTAGTCACGTGTAAAACTTTTAACTTTTTGGTTAAAAATGACACAAAATCTAAAAAATATTAGATACATCATCGACATGGACGGATTTTACATTACATATCCTCATAAACATTTTCAATGTAGAGAAATGGCTATTCTAGACGTAAAATTATCTAATAAAAATTATGCGTGTATCGATCATTATTTGTTTCGGCCAAGTTATCCTTTCGATTAGTTGTTGCCAAAAGACAAAAAAACTGTTCGTTATTGCGAAACACACGTGCACGGCATTCCATATTTTGACGTGACCGAAGAATTAAAATGTGCCTACAAACAAGAGAACATCATTCCCATATTAAATTGGTACATTAGAAATTTGTGCAAAGACGAAGTGATCGCATACAAAGGTGGTTCAGCAGAAAAACAATTTTTAAAAATGTTGACGACGAATGATAGAATTTTTAATATTGAAGAATACAAATGTCCAAAATACAATGATTTGGTAAATTTCATAAATTTAAACAAACGTTATGTGTGTAGTAAAAAATAATCATAAAATTTTACATTGTTCTTGTGATGAAGTGTGGGTTTTTTACATGTGGTTATTGCTCGAAAATAAAATTGTAAATTAATCATAAATTTTGTTTGATTTCCCAAAAACATTAGTTATAGTACCCAAAATATATCTTAATTGTTTACCTACACCAACACTATCATTTTTTATTTCACCCCTTAGAACTTTACACGTGTGTAATGTTTCATTTTATACATCCGTTTACTGCTATTGTGACAGGACCAAGTGGATGTGGGAAGTCAAATTTTGTAACAAATTTCATAAAATCAGTTACAGAAATATGTAATTGTGATTTTAATCAGATCACATGGTGCTTTGATGAAATGCAACCTTTATATAATTTACCAAGTGTTAACTATCATCAAGGAATTCCAAATCTTAATATGTTTGATGGTGAAAACCCACATCTTGTTATGATTGATGATCTAATGAGAGAGTCCGATGTACCTTTAAACTCGAACAGTGTTTTGTATTAGATTAAATAGAAGATTTATAAAGAAATAAAAAATAATATATTGCATACAATTTGTTTTATTTAATTTTATAACGTTTCACATAGCTACATGCACACAAAATGCATTACACATAACACATAAAATCTAACACACAACACATATTATAACCTTAACTACTATAGTCTACAGTAACATTTCTGTTTTTATCTATCTCAATAATATTATCAAACTCAGCAGAATCTTCACTAATACAAACAATTAACTGTACAGTTAATTGTTTGTATTAGTGGGGACTCAAATTGTACTTCTAATCTTACACTACCATGCTTTATGAGATTCCAATGAGCTGATGAGTTGGCTGATAAATCAGGAGTTAAGTCAAATGCTAAAAGACAGTAACCTTTGGCATACTGTTCACAAGAGATTCCATTTCCTTCATTAAGAAAGTGAATACCAGTTCCCGAGAATAGAGTATGATATACTGATGTAAATATACTATTATTAAAAGATGGTTGCAAAGCTTTTGAAGGTATTTGTTGACCATCAATATATAAGCTGAAAGAATTAATACCATAGTTTTCAAAGTTAAATGGATTTTTAGTAAGGGAACCATTAAATACAGAATTGGTCACAAATCCAATTATACATCTTTTGGGTACCTGTCCTAAAAATATATTATCAAGAGTTTTTCCTTGAACACCCGATGGAATTGTTAAAACTTTTACTTCAGCTCGAGTAATAGGATATTTAGCAGTGGTAGAAGCTAAAACTTTTTAATGTGCGAGTAATACACTTGGATTAATTCGTGCTCGTCGAACAATAAGAGTTGCATCCGTAATGCAAACTTTAAACTTTACATCGTTTGACCCAGCAATTAAATTAAAACTCTCTCTTGATCGAACTAATTTAACACTCATTTCAACACCATTAATTAAAAATTTATCTTGGTTGAAAATGTCACCGTGAAGATGACCAATCATTTTTATTTCATTACTTTCACTCATCAATTCCTGTCTTTTAACAAATCCTATGTTTTTACCATCTGTAGAATCCATTTTTCCTGCTGTATCCTCATACCAAAGACTACAAGTAAGATGAGGTTGTTTAGCAGCGGGAGCATAGTTTAAAAGGGTTTCCATGTATGCTCGATATGCATAGGTATTATTAGTGGTGATACAAGTTTTTGGTTTAAATAAACATCAAGTTGACTAAAAAGTGATTGCAGCCAATTATTTACAGGTGCTACTATTGTAGTAGATATCAAGTTAGTTGAATCTTGATTTAATGCCTTTGCCTTTTTGAGGAGTAATGTATGAGACAAATCTATGTAGTTATCGCCTGTCCCAGGAACTTGAAACTCGATAGGTCCATCATTACCAAGAGATGAAATTTTTTTATAATGAATCCACAATCCATTTTCAATACTAGTTTGTGTAGACGGTAGTGCAAACAAATCCAATTCTGACTTCACACTCGCAAAAATGATTATGAAGGAAAGACATATTTAATTTGAAAATAACTCCATAACTGCAGCTGCTCAGTCTTATATAGTACCAGTAAGCAATAATTCTAATCTAAAGAATTTCTGCAGTGGAACTGATAGTACGAGAAACTTTATGCGTTAACAAGCTTATCTCACATTTTGTTGCTTATCTCAACATTCCTTCGTGTTGCGTCTTGTTCAGTTTATCGATGACTCAACAAAAGAATGCAATTTAATATTTAGAAATCACTTTAATTGATCATTCCTATGTTAGTCATTGAGTAGATTGGTACTGTAGTAATCTACTAATAGCAGCAATATCATGGATACACTAGATGTACAACAACATCTGAAAAAGGTGCACCCCAGTCTAGAAAATAATGTTTATGCCGCTAATGGACTGCCCATATACACTCACGTACCAACTTATTTAATATGCAATTTGGATACAGATGATAAACCAGGGTCACATTGGGTAGCTTTATATATCGATACGAATGACGTCGGTCAATATTTTGATTCATATGGACGGTCACCTGTACGATATCATCTCGAGTTTTTAAAAAGGAATTGTAAAAGATGGAACTGGAATGTTGATAGTATTCAGAATGAGTGGACTTCAGTTTGTGGCGAATATTGCTTAATGTATTTCCTATATAAATTTCAGGGATGTTCAATGCACAGTTTTACGAGTATATTTACGGGGAACACATTGTACTATAATATTTTAGTGGATGAGATGTTTCGCTCCTATTTTATAGACAATAAGTAATAAGATTTTGTATTTTGTAAATAAAAATTGTAACAAAATTAGGTAATGTGTTTTATTGATGATTCAGATTAGCATTGTAGATAAGAACAAAGAAGTGTAATACAATAGCACTGATAAGTCGACGCATACGCCGCGGAAAAATAGACAACGATGGTATTCAATGAACAATAGATAAATAGATAAGAACAATGGGGCGCTAATGACGGTGGAGGCCCTCACCGGATATCAATTAGATAAGAGTTAATTGATCTGCACATCTCCGGAACCGTGCATCCTACGCAAAAACAGACCACAGATTCGTGATCAGAGCATGCCAAAACCTTTTTTTTTTTTGTAGGGTCGTGAGTCGACGAACGTTGTACCACTTCTGACTCAGTGAGCCAGAAGTGGTACTATCTATCTACTAACATGTCAGTCAGGTAGTTATAATTAAAACAAAATACTAACTAAATGATACAAAATTTGAGCAGCATTTGACAGTGGTTCAGAGAGAATGCTTTGATATTCACCAATGTTACATATTTTCATGTCGGTTTTTACGACCAGTTTCCTTTAGTGATGATTTTTGGAATATTCCGCAAGCAAGTGTTGTATATCTACTACAGTCTTGCATGTTTCGCAATTTGGAGATTGTTTCTTTTTAAGCATGAAAGCAAACTTGTTACACGGAATGTGTCCGAAACGAAGTCGCATTGATAACACAACAGATTTTCTATTCGATAGACATTGATTAAACCAAAGCACTTTCGGAGGCTGACTCTGAAAAGTTTTGTACCATATCTCTTTTTCTTGTGACCTTTTATCAAATTATTCTTTCCAAAGTGTATAAAATTTCTCTTTATATTTAATTAAAAAAATTTCTGAATAATCTGGGTAAATATTACATTCTCTTCCTTGGGTGATTGCCAATTTCGCCTCAGCTTATCAGCCTCCTCATTGTCCTTAGGGTTGAAATTTTTCTTATTTTTTATAGAATAATGGTGACAAACGAGCACACAGTCTATTCGATGGTAAGTAGATGCTGTGGCCCATAAACATCTACATCTATCCTCGGTTAGGAATCAAAATGCAAATGCGTTGTCAACCCTGATGTCTAAGATGAAATGCCTCATTTCCAGTAAAAAGGGTCTCCGGTCTCTCTACACTCACCATATGGAACATAACAGCATTGAGCTGCTATTGAACGCTGGTGTTCTGTGAACTCACTGCTCGAACTATAATATAGCTGTAGCATCACTTTACCCACGTAAAAATTATTTTTTATATTTATTTATTTAATCTTTATTGTTTTACACCTTAATCTAAGGTTTACAATGGGCGGACTTAATGCCTTATGGCATTCTCTACCAGTCAACCCTGGGAGAATTTGATATGTATATTATATATATATATATATATATATATATATATATATATATATATATATATATATAAATACGGATAGAAATAGAATGGTCAAATGGAGTTTTCCTCAAAATAGTGTTGCCGGACTAGTTTTTTAAACGTGTACTTATTCGATGCTTTTCTTGTATTAACGGGCAAGGCGTTGCAGAGAAGTGTTGCCTGAACTGTAAAAACTGTAAAATAAAACTTAAAGAAAACAGTACTATGCTGAGGTAAATCAATCTTAAGGACGTTAGAGGAACGAAATTCATGGTCGTCACACCGAAAGTGGAAGTTATCTTTAAAATAAGAAGGAGACGTCGGATCATTTAATATAGAGAAAAGAGTTAGTAAAATTCTGGAGCAATGCCTTTGATGAATAGAAAGCCATTTAAGCTTGGAAAGAAAAGGAGTGATATGGTCGTATTTTCGTAAGTTGAAGATAAATCTTATACAGTTGTTGGGAAGGCGCTCCAACTTGTTAAGAAGATTTTGCGAGAGGTCTGGATAGCACACATCTGCATAGTCTATAATAGGAAGAATAAGGGATTAACAAGCAAAAGCTTGGTTTTGAAGGGTAAGAAATTTTTCATACTATAGAAGGAACGTAGGGTGGCAACAACTTTACGATTAATTTCCGAAATCTGTGCTGCCAAGTTCATACAGTGATCAATGTGTAAGCCTAAATTGGCTACGGATTGAGAAAATTGAATTTTAATTCCATTATATAGAACTGGTTCGAGGTTTCCATAGGCACCTCATTGTTGTGAGCGTTTACAGACCCCCATGTTCATTATATGATACTTTTGAAAAAATTATGGAGGAAGTTTTCGCTAAGCTTAATAAACAGAATAAATCTGTTGTAATATGTGGAGACTTTAATATCAATCTCCTAGAAGCTTCCTCCACTAATATTAAATTTAGATCATTGTTTAAATCTTATGGTCTTTTTAATTTATTTTTGGAGCCAACACGTATTGCTGAATCTAGTGCAACATGTATAGATAACATTTTTACAAATGTTAAGCCGTTCAATAAATGTATTATTCAAAAATTGAGCTCTGATCACTGTGGACAATGTGTTTCATTACCTTATGTTCACAATAAGCAAGTAGATAAAAAAGTAGTGTTTGTTCCAGTAAATGCACATCGCTTGGAGAAGTTTAGAAGTAACATAGTAAAAAAAACTTCCATTACTTTCATACCAAAATAATCCAAATTTTTTGTATGCAAAATTATTTAAGCTCATTTGCAATGAATTTAATAATACTTTTACTTCTAAAACACTCTCCTTGAATAATCGTAAAGCATTTAATGAATGGGCGATGGTAGGAGTCCATAAGAGTAGACAAAGGTTATATGAACTTTACAATGAAAGGTCATATAATCCTAGCGTCGAATTTAGGGAATATGTAAAAAAATATTCCAAAATATTTAAAAGAGTGTGCTCCTTAGCCAAGTCATTGTATTTAAGCAACAAAATAAAGACTGCTTCTAATAAAATTAAAATGACATGGAGTATAATTAATAGTGAAACTGGTAAGGTCAACTCTCGCAATTCAAACTACCAGTTAAGTTTTAACAATAAATTAACTAAATCAGATCAGGACGTTGCAATGGTTTTTGAGAAATATTTTACTGATATTTCGATCTTAACCACTAAGTCACTGAATTCTTCTCCTACCGTCGCCGAATCATTACTTAAACAAAATGTAAATGTGTGTACAAAGAATTTTACATTTCATAAAGTTTCATCAAAAGATATTGTAAAATATTTTAAGACTATTGATATTAAGAGAACCGCCGATCTGTGGGGGATTTCTGTTGAAGTTATTGCGTCTATAATAGATACAATCGCACCTCAACTATCTATTATTTTTAATAGTAGTATCAAATCTGGTGTGTTTCCTGATTTAATGAAGCATAGTAAAGTAATACCTTTATTTAAATCTAGTAGTACATTGGACCCCGCTAATTTTAGACCTATTTCTGTACTGCCAACACTTAGTAAAATTTTTGAAAAAATTATTCTTGATCAATTGTTATTTTTTTTAATGTAAATAAATTACTTCATAAAAATCAATTTGGTTTCACAAGGGGTCGCTCGACAACTGATGCTGGTGTTGAGCTGATTAAATATATATTTAATGCATGGGAGAATTCACAGGATGCTTTGGGTTTGTTCTGTGACCTATCCAAGGCCTTTGATTGTGTTCACCATGAAACATTAATCAGGAAACTTTAACACTACGGTGTAAGAAATGATGCTCTTAAATTAATTATTTCATATTTAAGTGACAGAACACAAAAAGTTGTTATTAATAGTATGAGTTCTTCCGGGTCGATTGTACAAATGGGCGTGCCTCAGGGCTCAATTCTTGGCCCCTTTCTGTTTCTTGTATATATTAATGACTTACCTTACATAGTAGGGGATAACCATGATATAGTATTATTTGCTGATGATACTTCATTAATTTTCAAATTAAAAAGACAGTTATTAAATTACGACGAAGTAAATAATGCTATAGCTAAGTTATTCAATTGGTTTAATGTTAATAATTTGCATTTGAATGGAACTAAAACTAAATGTATGAAATTCGTAACTCCTAATGTTAAACATGTCAATACTAATGTAATTTTAAATGGGGAGGAACTGAGTCTTGTTGATACCACCATTTTTCTTGGAATCACACTGGACGCAAAGCTTCAATGGCTCCCCCATATATCAAAACTAGCTAGCAGACTTAGTTCTGCAGCATATGCTGTAAAAAAAGATTAGAACTCTTACCAGTGTTGAAACAGCTAGAATAGTTTACTTCAGTTATTTCCATAGCATTATGTCGTATGGTATTTTGCTATGGGGACACGCGACTGACACTGAAATTATATTTATTTTACAGAAGAGGGCCATTAGAGCAATATATAATTTAAAACCAAAAGAGTCACTGAGACAAAAATTTAAAGAAATTAATATATTAACTCTGGCCTCTCAATACATTTATGAAAATGTAATGTACGTACACAAAAATAAAAGTAGTTTTTCGAAAATAAGTGATATTCATTCTGTAAATACTAGGAACAGACACAAGCTGGTAGTACCAGTTACTCGACTCCACCGAGTCAGTAATTCATTCTTGGGGCGATGTATACGCTTTTACAACAAAATCCCAGAAAATATACAAAATTTGTCATACACAAAGTTCAAAAATGTTATTAAACTAAGTTTGTATAAAAAGGGTTATTATAATATTAAGGAATTTATAGATGATAATAACCCCTGGGAAGGGTGATCGCTACCAAGCTATTTCTAATTTGTCTTGTGTTGTTGATTGTAAACATGATTGTAAGCTATTATTAAAAAAAAATAGTCCCGCTGGGTTTCTTGCTGGTTCTTCCCAGGACAGAGGTTTTTTTTTGCGAACCAGTGGTAAATTAAAAAAGTGACCTTCAATAAGTATTTTTATAATCTACATTGCATAAAAAATTTCTATTTCTATTTCTATTTCAATCATATTCAGCATTCTGAAGCTACCACTAACCAGTGCTTAAGATTTTAATGGGTTTACTGAAACACCATATCTGTGTGACCAGATACGGATGGCATCAAAGTTTATGTTTAGTTCCCTGATTGCATTATTTATATCATCGATGCTGGATTGTGCATATAGTTGAAGGTCATCGGCGTATAGATGGTACGAGCAACTGAAATCATTAGATATTGAGTTTTGTTACGGCCCTGAGTTACCCCGACAAAGGTCGATTGAGCTAGGGACCACAGTAGCCCAATTCGATGAGTAATAGAGGGGAGGGTCCAATGACCTATGGATAATTAAATTAGAACGGTTAGATACGCAAACACAAAACTTACAATTCAAAACTTACCGAATTCCAGAAGTGTAGGGTCTACCACAAGATGGCGTCAGAGGCAAGTAAATGGTAGTAGGTGTGTAGTGTAAGAAAGTGTATAGTATAACCTGACGTCACCAATAAGATCAGATAGCAGCACCACGTGCGCCAACCGCTCCACAAGACGCTCACCGCTATTGGCACCCAAGTCCAGCTTCACTTAGCACAAACTATAAACGCGCGCGATCTACACCGGGATCACAAGGTTCAACGTTCTCAGTGACAAAGTAAAAGTCTTATCACGCTATCAAACGAAGTACTAATAACTCGTCGATGCAGTTAACTGCATAAAAGTTGCTTTAATCACTCAAAACTCCAAGTGGGCGTCTCGTCAGGTAACACGTTCAAAACGGACAACTAAGTTCGAGGCGGTCTAATTAGACCCAAATGTTCAATAGTAATTCAAAATGGCGCGCACTATTAACACAAGCTTTAGGCCTTCAAGTCAACAGCAGCCACGCTCAACCGTCTAACGGTCGCAAACAATACTCAAACTGTTACGACAATATTTATATAATATGACCTCGTTATCACGAAAAACAAATTAAGATAACACTGTAAGAGGCTCTCGACGCATAATCGAATCGAACATCGAATCGAATCGAAATAAACTCAAGAATAAGCCTCGTTATTATTTATTTATTTAATCTTCATTATACATCTTATATACTAAGGGATATAAAGGGCGGACTTAATGCCTTATGGCATTCTCTGCCAGTCAACCCTGGATGATTTGAGAAACTGTGGCAGGTGTAATCAATCACTTCATAAATAAATAATGATGATATAAAACAAAATAAAATGCAAATGAATAGAATAGATATATAGTTAGTAAAATATACAAACTTACTTAATATATAATATAGGATAAATAATAAATATATAGACGGCTACTTCTATACAAAACTATAAGTAAATAAAATATTATGAGACAAAAATAAAATAACACAATACATATTAAAATACATTATACAAAATATTAATAATAAAGTGAAAGAGAAAAAAAACACATAAACAATAGTCGGATAATCAGGTGGTATTATTCTTACGACAGAATTCTCGAACTAGTCTTTTAAAATAATTCTTGTTATTAGTTTTCTTGATATAAACAGGCAAGGCATTCCAGAGCAGTATAGCTACAGTAAAAGAGGAATTATAGAAACCACTCCTATGTGGTGGAATACGAATTTTAAGACAATTTTGGAAACGGGGAATTCTATTTAGTAGAATACAATATTGAGTTATTATTGAGATAAGAGGGAGAATTGGGGTCATTTAAAATTGAATGTAGTACTTGCAAATTTCGGGAGCTACGCCTTTGACGAATAGATAGCCATTTAAGCTTAGATCGGTACTGAGAAATATGGTCATACTTACGTAAGCCGAAAATGAATCTAATGCAATTGTTGAGAAGGCGCTCCAACTTATCGAGAAGATGTTGAGATAGATCTGGGTAACACACATCCGCATAATCAATAATGGGTAATATCAAAGTCTGGATTAGCAGAAGCTTAGTTCTAAAAGGCAGAAAGTTTTTGAGACGACAAAGAGATCGTAAGGTGGCAGTTACTTTACGGCTAGTTTCAGCAACTTGAACTTCCCAGCTTAAGGTATGGTCTATATGTAAGCCAAGATTTTTGACAGACTTACAAAATGGCAACAACGTGTCATTGTAAAATACGGGAACAAGGTTATCGTTATTAATCTTAGCTAACATTCTGCTACTACCTATAACTATTGCTTTGCATTTGGTTGGGTTAACCAAAACACCATGTCTGTACGACCAATCTCTAATGGCATCTAGGTTGTGGTTGAGTTTATGAATATTATTATTAAGGTCGTTAACACTAGATTGCACATAGAGCTGAAGATCATCTGCATACAGATGGTACGAACATGAGAACTGAAGTGATAGAATTTATGAATAAAGAAAACATTAAAGGAGAAAGTATTCCGCCTTACGGCACACCTGTTTCAATGTCAACCCATCTTGAAACGAGAGAACTCTTGTCCTAATCGTACTGATTGCTGGCGGCCGCGACGATAGGATGAAAACCATTCCAAAGCTGGGATTGAGAATCTAAGATTAGTTAGGACAGCTATAAAGATATCGTGGATACGTCTCGTTATCATGGATACGTACAAATATAAGGTAACACAAGGAGGCCACTGCAATTCTTAAGTAACACCGGCACGGCCGCAGCGCTCAACGATTCTTACAGACTGGGGGGCCCGCAGCGCGCGAATGGCTCAGCAAGTTCCCGCCTCCCACGCAACGCCAACCGTTTCCTCACCCTGTTCGAGACGCGCGATGGAAGTGTAACAATCGTGCGTGAACAAGTTTATAAACAGTGAAAACAATATTGGAGATAATATACCGCCTTGCGGTACGCCAGCTTCAACGTCAGCCCAAGCAGAAAACTGCTCCCCTGACCTAACCAATTGCTGACGACCGCGAAGATAGGATGAGAACCACTCCAAGGCTGGGGATGAGAATCTGAGGTAAGAAAAAATGGATAGGAGGATATCGTGGTCGACTGTGTTAAAAGCATTTGAAAAGTCAACAAGCGTCACCACTGTAACTTTTCGTTCCTCCATCCCTTTTCTAATGTCGTCAGTGATCATAATAAGTGCATTGGTGTGTGACCAGAGTGAAACACTGACTGTAAGTTATTCAGTAGGTTATACTTTTTTTTTTGAAAATAGATAATTGCTTATGCACACAGGCTTCCAGAACTTTAGAGAGATATGGGAGAATAGAAATTGGACGATAGTGATTTGGTAGTACAGGATTGGGTATTTTTGGGAGAGCACGTATATAAGCTCTTTTCCACAATGTTGGATACTGACCTGAGTCCAGCAAGTGATTAATAAAATGAGTGTAGCTGGCAGAAGGAAGTCAAGCAATGTTATATTCATAAATTTACTAATCTCATCACAACCTACAGCCTTGGAACTAATAGACAATACAGCTTTAGCTATTTCATCTTTTTTTTCAACATCTTTTTTTTGGGTAAACAAACAACATCACAATAACATATGGTTATAATAGTGTTAACCTATACATTATTGACAATTTTGACATCCACACCGTTTACCACGAGCATTATGAACAAATTGTTTTTACAGGCTGAGAGTTTTATTCATCTGTACATTTTTCACTGCTGTGTGTATTATAAATGACACTGTACTGCAGTTCCTTAATTACTAAGTTTCTGTAAAAGTTTACGCTATTTACAAAAAATATCAATATGACTGAAGTTGCGGTTATAAGAATTTAGTATACGGCGAATAGGTGTACGCATGCCTGCGTTAGTGCGTGATGTTCGTGTGGCAAATAGGTGTTTCGAATGACAGGCTCGCATGTAAGATCTAGTAGGCACTCTATAGTTAATATTATTGACAATATCAGAGCAGTCGTACCTATTATGGTAAATGTCATACAAAAGCATGGCGTGCATTTGTATTCTCCTAGACTTCAAGTCTAAGAGTTTATATCTTTGCAATAGCTGGTGGTGTGACTGATAGTTATGCCAGCATTTATAGTGCAAACAAGGCAAAAATTTCTTTTGCACTCTTTCTAAGCTATCTATATATGAGTATTTTATCGAATACAAACAGCATATTCTAATTGTGAACGGATTAAGGTCTTATAAATATGTAAATATGTACTAGGACGTACGAAGTCATTACTGGCTCGGAGTACAAAACCATACATTTTATAAGCCCTACTACATATGGTATCAACATGTGCATCAAGTGTTAACTTAGTATCCAATGTGACTCCAAGATCGCGAATAGTTTGTACTCTGGTAAGATTGCGGCCGCCTATGGAATAATTATGTGTACTCCACGCTCGTTTTCTAGTAAATGTAATAACTTTACATTTATCGAGACTTAGCTGTAGTTTGTTAATGCTACAGTAATTGTTAAATCTATTCAGGTCCTCCTGAAACTCGAGGTAATCATTAGAATTATGTATAGTTCGATAAATTTTTAGGTCATCTGCATATAATAGGAAATTACAATGCTGAAAGCAATTATTTATATTGTTACACAAATATAAACAGAATGAATAATAGGGGGGCCAAGGATAGACCCTTGTGGCACACCAGACGTTATAATAACCGTACTTGATTCATATCCATTGATGACCACTTTTTGTGTTCTATTTGTTATATATACGACTTAAACCACCTCCAAAGATTTCCGCGAATTCCGTTGAAAGCAAGTTTTTCTAGCAGTATTCTATGATCCATTCGGTCAAGCGCTTTCCGAAAATCTGTATAGACACTACCGGTTTGCGTATTAGCGTCTATATTGTCAAACAATTCAGAAGTATAAACAATAAGATTAGTAGATCGTTTAGGAACAAACCCATGTTGTTGTGGAAGGATAGTCCTATGCAATAGTGGATAGATATTATTGTGCACCAGCTTCTCCATAAGTTTAGATAAAGTGGGAAGGATTTAAATTGGACGATAATTGACTACATCTCTTTTTATGCCTCCTTTATGTATTGGTTATCCTGGCTGATTTCCACATAGCTGGAAATATACCTTCTGTAAGACATTTATCTATACATATAATAAAACAGTAACGAAAGAAAATCTGTACATTGAGTATTTTCGAGAAAAAAATAAGTGGCTTTTGTTAGAAAAACGTAACTGATGACAAAAATGACTTTATAGAATTTTTGTCTGTTTATCTGTTTATCTGTTTGTCTGTGTGTATGATACGGCTTCACGCCAAAACTACTGGATAGATTGAATTGAAATTCAGCAAAAATCTTCTTTGTAACCCAAGGAAGGCTTTAGGCTACATAGTATCACGCCGTATGTTATAGGAGGTAAGCAGCATTGATTTTAAAAGGTTTTTCTTCGTAATTGAATGCACAAAATGACATGTTATTAGTTAAAATAAACATAAAAATGTAACTCTGGGAACATAATAATCACACTATTTTTATAAAGAAGCTGGGCAGTAATATTATAAAATGCAAGGGAACAGCAGTTTAACAATATTTCAACGGGGAATTTAGCGGTAAGGTCAGGCGACCGTTTACCGCATTAAATGGTGCGAGTTTAAATTCCATAATATTGTTTTGAAAAATCGTAATTTTTGTTGAATTTTTTGCGCTTTTTATGTGCATTAGGAAATCTGAGAACTTTATATGTCCTATCTAATTGTATAGAAAGTTTCACACCAATATTACTAAACAGATTGATTGGTGGTACAACAAGTGAAACTATCATGAAGTCAAGTCAAACTTTTGGTTCTAAGTTATATCTCACCAAGCACATTTGTTGCAGGTAATTGATTTTAAGTATGTAATTCTTAGTTTTGTTCCTTGCTGCTGTTACCATATTTTTTAATGCAAAAATAATGTACTCGTCTATTAAATTAACGACAATTTAGTTTTAATTCATAATTTAATTAATTCATTTGGGTAAATAATATGTAGTTTCCGTTTTCTAACTAGATGGCGTTGGCGTCGAGTTAGATCGCACTATGGTTTCATGATGTAGGTGCCGATGGGCCACTCTCATCCTTTATAAGCGGGGGTTACCTTTGTTGTCTGTGTTGGTTGATGTGTTTAATTTTTCTGCGAATAATAATTATTTTTCTACTTACTAGTAATTATTACGTACTTGTTCAATTACTTTTCATTGTTTTGAATATCACTAGTATCGGATTAAGAAGGAATTTTAGCTATGCCTTTTAGAAAAAGATCAAATCTGTCTCGAAACTCAAGGGTTTCTAAGATGCGCAGGTTAGTTAGTAGTAGCAGTAGTTTCTTTCGAACCCATGCAAAGCATGAACAACGGCTAGGTGCTAACCGTGAGCGTAAAGCACTAAGTTTGTCCGCAGAAACACCGCACGCAGCGCCAATTACGACTAAAATTTAAACGAGTCCGCACTACTGCTTCTCGATATCAGGAAAGTGTGGAACAACGAGAAATGCGTTTAAATATCGACCGGGATCGTCATTCTTTGTCTCGCGCATCCGAAACGGTAACACGGAGGGATCAGAAGTTGAGTCTTCAGAATATCCGCTCTGAGACTGTTCGATCACATGAGAGCAGTCAGGAGCGTGAGATACGACTTGCGCGTGACCGAGAACGTGAGCAAAGCCAAGAGTACAACTATAGTTTATAAAGAATTTTTTTTAAAGTGATTTGCAATATTATTGTTAATTCAGTGTACTCTTGAGATCCGGTGCATTCCGCACCGGATCGGTGAAATATACGGAATGAAAAGTTTTTGTTGTATAGGTGTTAAGTATAGGCTATAATTTATTTTGGAAAATGGAACACCTGATGCAGAACCGCAACAGACCAGCTAAAGTATAAGAGATATAAAAATGGAGCCATAACAAAAAATATTCCACGTGAAGAGTATTTTCTGCTGTGAGAATAAATTTGATTATCTGGAACACCTGTTGTGGAACTCCAAAGCCCAGCGATATTATAACATATATAGGAATGACGTCTTAGCAAAAGTTGTTTAGTCTGATGGGCATTTTCTGTTGATTTACAAAAAGTGAAAGATCTGGAACGTCTCGAATCGTCTCGCGCATCACGTTGTTTTCCCGTCCCGGGCTCTTAGAATTCGACATCAGACGTTTCAGATCTTCGATTTTGACGACCTTGTTGTCGCTGGCATAAGCAACATCATCCGCGTACGAAGTCGCGGGCAGCAGCTAGTTATATAATATAACCAATGGTTTACATATGGTTACGGCAGTATTTTTAATGAAAATAGGGGGAATGTTATCAAGGCCTGCCCAAAAGCCTTTAGTTCCTTTAAGACATCTGCTTCTGATAGCTGTATGTCACTAATAATGGTGTTATTGAACATACCATTGTCTATATCGTCTATATGGTCAATACAGAAGGAGTGAGATACATTAGTAGGCTGGAAAACTGAATGAAAGAAGGAAGAAAACAGGTTACAAATGCTCTCAGGACTATCCGCCTCTGTTCCGTCATAGTGAACACTATTTGGAATATCTGATTGATTTTGACGATTTTTTATGTAAATCCAAAAGTATTTAATATTATTAGGAATACTGTCTTCTACTGATTTCGTATATTTGTTATAATAAATCAATGATTCTTTCCTAAACCTATCCCGATACATTGAAAATGTAGAATAATCAGATTTGTTTTTATATACTTTCCACTTAATCCAAGCTTTGTTTTTATTCTTAAATATGTCTATCAATGCAGGGGTAAACCATACTGGAAATTTTGAGTTGAATCCCGTTTAGAGGGAACGTGTTTACATATAAGATCAAATATATTTTCATAGAAAACGTTAACACTTTCTTTGGCAGTTTGATTTTGAAATAGTTCACACCAATTAATTTCTAATATATCGGTATTAATTTGTTTATAATTAGCATTCTTGTATCAATATATTAAACGTGGATTCGTTGGCATGGATAAGTTATTATCAATAGGTATTAAGAGGTAATAAGGAGGATGATTTACGTCAGGTGGGACTAGAGTGATAGGCGCAGAAAAGGTTTTACTGTTGTGTACGTTAGTTAGGCATAAATCGAGTAACCTATTCATATTATTTTTAAAAATATTCACTTGTATACCGTCCATAACGGACATGAAATTTTCTAAAGAAATGTACGTAATACTCTTAAACCTAGAAGTTTTGCTTGAGTTCCATCTAGATACCAGTCAAGACGAATCACGACAAACGAATCCAGCCACAGTGAATGTACGTCACACGGTTTAGGCAAATAGGCACACTGGCCGTAAACCCTCCGTGAGCGCCACCACCTGCCAGACCGCCGCTCCTGCAGACGTGATATAAGTGTATGGCATCACCACCAATTGCATGATCAGCACGGCTACTAGCCGCAGAGCGTGTCATGAGTCTACCGCTCACCTCAAGGGAATGGGGTCCCACGTTGTGCGGCTTTCGGCCGCAGCCTTGAGAGTCTCCTCAGATCCTCCCGCCAGCTACCACCCGCTTGAGGTCGACACATATGCTCCACCAACCAATACAACGGCAGATATAGTCAAAAGGCAGTTATAACATAAGAGTAATAATTCGCCATCAGAAAGGATTTGTGTCACTGACGTTGAGTAAATGCATTTTTGATCATGTTTGTCTCGCCCACCAACAAGTTGCCTTCAATCATTCAAAGGTGGGAAAGTTACAGAGATATATTATTATGTTGTTATATAAAACATCATGGAGGTCAGACAGTCTGCAGCCCCGTAATGAAGGGACCCGACTTGGGCGAAGCTACTTAGGTGTGAGTCAAACCAAGACGCAGAGAGCGCCATTGAGAATAGCGTCCCACCAAACAACCATCGCAGAGACGCAATGCTGCAGAACGCAACAAGCATCAATACGACTATCGTCGGCTTACACCATCCCAAGGTCCCCCATACAACCCAGCAGACATCACCACTCGCATACCTCCATCGACCAGAACCACAAGAGTGCGTCGAATCAGGCGCAGCACACCCGCAGATCCATCACAAGACGCAATACCGCAAGTAGCAGTAAGCATCAATGCAACTATCATACAGAATGGCGCCCCCCTCACAACACACCCACATGACCCCTATCTATTTTCGTAACAAAGTTTTTATTATTGTTATATAAAAAATAACACCAACGTATCATAGTAGCACGCTACTAAAACGCCAATGAACAAAACTCCACGTATCATAGCGCTAATGCACTAAGACATGAAGTTGAGTATGCCTGTTACACTTAAAAGTGCTACCAAACACACTCATCATCCCAATACGAAAGATAGACGACGTATCGCTATACACTACGACGTCGCCCACAAACGGTATGGGTGTGCGATGTCCACGGGAAATCCGTATTGCTACAACAAACCCGCTTACCACCAGCACTAAGATGATACGTCTAGGACACATCGGTTAGCGAGTCCAAGTTTACCTCGGACCAATTGCTCGTGAAGCAGCATACACGCCACCATAATATTCCTTTTCAAGTCCCTAATAAGGACTAATCATTTTGCTACAGTACTAGGAGCAGTCGATCACCGACCACTCCATACAATGCTTATGCATCAAGGAGACCTCCTATAAAGTTGCTTTTGTATCATAGACCTTACTTTCATAAGTCATTCATATATAGGATTCGAACCCACGACCCTAGTATTGTAATGCATATTAATCATAGAGACCTTCTTTAGTATTGCTTTTGTATCATAGACCTTACTTTCATAAGTCATTAATATACAGGGTTTGAACCCACGACCCTACTATTGTAATGCATATTAATCGTAGAGACCTTCTATAGTATTCCTTTTGTATCATAGATCTTACTTTCATAAGTCATTAATATATAGGGTTCGAACCCACGACTCTACTATTGTAATGCATATTCATCATAGAGACCTTCTATAGTATTGCTTTTGTATCATTGAGTTTATTATCATAAGTCCCTTATATAGGACTAGTCATTGTGCTACAGTACTTCAGGCAGTCGGGCTCCCGACCACCCCATATATATGTACAACTGCAGGTATGTATCTCCGGCAGCTCCTCTATACAAGACATCTATACATGAACACCTTCCATAACTTAGGAAAATTTTCTTTTATACGTGAACTCCTTCCACAACTTAGGAAATTTCTTTTATACATGAACTCCTTCCACAACTTAGACAAATTTTCTTTTATACATGAACTCCTTCCAAGACTTAGACAATTTTTAACAAATTTTCTAATTATCTTATAAATGTTATTTATCTTTATTTTTATAATATTTTCGACTTGTATTTCTATTATTTATTTTATTTTAAATATTTTTTCAAGTTTTTAATAAATTTATTTATTATGGAAGACAATATTTTGCCTTTAATTTACTATTGTTACGAGCTTGAGGTTCGTGATAATAAAAATTGCCGATAGAATTACCTAAATTAACACTTTAATTTTCTTTACACCAATTAAAACTTAAAACACTAATAATTAATCACACTGATTCACTTTATTCCGCTCCGAAGCTTCGCTTGTCTCGCCAACTTCAATACTTCCCCGATCGCATCTTGCAGCGCCTATTTATATAAATTAGCACGGAAATATCCAGAATATTCAAGTAAACACGCGCAAGGTACCGAGAATTCGAGTTTCAACTAGGCGCTAGTGCCGTCGGCTAAGGCGCGTAACACTGCCCCCTCCTAAGACATGCTCGTCCCGAGCATTATCGGCCCCATAATAACGCGCCAGGCGATCCACATGGACGATCTTAGGAGTCCCTCTTGCGCCTTTCTGTATCCGGTAAGTTACATCGTTGATCCTGGTCACAATCCGGTACGGGCCATCCCATTTAGCTTGAAGCTTAGGAGATTTCCCTTTGCTGCGGACTGGATTGTGCAACCACACAAGTGAACCTTCGTCGAACCCTTTGTTGTTCATTTTGCGGTCGTACCGGGTTTTCATCTTTTCAGACATTTGCTGGCCCGATTGTCTGACGTGCTCATAAACGTCATTCATTTTGTTCCGCAAGTCATTTGCATAATCGGTTATACTGCGTGGAGCATCAGGTGGTATCCCGGTGATCAGGTCTGCAGGCAGCCGTAATTCTCTTTCAAAGTTTGCGAAAGCTGGTGTCACTGCTGTACTTTCGTGAACAGTGCTTCGATATGATAACAAAAACGGTTGTATGTGCTTGTCCCAATCTCGTTGCCGATTGTCTACAACTTTTGCTAGGTACCTCTCCAATGTCTGATTAAATCGTTCTACCATTCCATCAGATTGCGGGTGATAAGAAGTCGTTCTTGTTTTATGAGTACCCATAACTCGGCAAGTTTCCTGGAATATTTGAGACTCAAAATTCCTTCCTTGATCGCTGTGAATCTCTAAAGGTACTCCAAAACGACAAAAGACTTCATGAACTAGTTTATCTGCAACTGTTGAAGCTTCTTGATTTGGAATGGCGAAGACTTCTGGCTACTTAGTGAAGTAATCCATCAAACCATGAAATACTTGTTACCGCTTTCACTTTGCGGAAACGGCCCCGCCACGTCAATGGCTATTCTCTCCCATGGTGCACCAACATTGTACAACTTCAATGCACCTCTACTAAGAGTCTGAGGTCCCTTTACAGCCGCACAATTTGTACATTTGCGACACCAGTCCTCGACATCGTTTCGACAGTGGACCCAGTAAAACCGTTCTCGGATCTTCAGTAGAGTTCGTTTAACTCCCAGATGGCCTCCTGAATAATCATTATGGTACAGCTATAGAACATCCGGTACTTTAGCTTTAGGGACAACCATTTGTAAATGACAGCTGTCTCCCCGAACATTTTCCCATATACGGCACAGAACTCCATCCTGAAGCAGCATGCTGTCCCACTGGGCTCAATAGCTTTTAGTGGTCGAACTCATCGCTGAGACGTCGCCCCACTTGGGCTTGGGAGCACTGGCCTTCATCCATTTCAGGATCGGCTTGATGTCCGGATCTTCCTGCTGTGCACGTTGTAAGCTGTCCTTCCACTCGTTGCTGAGGTGGTCTGCCCTGAGCATCCTCACGGATACCACTTCCTTACTCTCTTGCCTATTACAATGTTTGCAATCTTCAGGACAAGTTCTTCTTGACAATGCATCTGCGTTGCCATGAGATTTCCCGCTGCGATATTCGATCTCAAAGTCGTATTCCTGCAGTAGTTCAATCCCCCTCGCAACTTGTCCTTCTGGATTTTTAAACTGCAATAGCCATTTTAGTGCAGCATGGTCAGTTCGTAAGTGAAATTTTCGCCCCAGAAGATATTTGCTAAAATGCTGCAACGACTTTACCACAGCTAGCAATTCGCGTCTTGTGACACAATAGTTCCTTTCCGGTTTAGACAACGACTTGCTAAAGTACGCTATCACGACCTCTGTGTCACCATTACGTTGAGACAACACACCGCCAAGTCCTATATCACGTGCGTCTGTGTCAACTATAAATTCTTTGCTTGCATCAGGGTATCCCAAAATAGGTGTTTTGCACAGACGGTCCTTGAGCTCCTGGAATGCGATATTACAACTTTCATCCTAGCAGGAATGTCGCTTCTTCTCGGTTAGCTTATGCAGAGGTTTGGCTATATCTTCAAAGTTCTTCACATATCGCCGGTAATAGGAGCACAAACCCAAAAATGCTCTAACCTGCGTCTTGTCTTTTGGAACCGGCCAATCCTTTACAGCCGCGATTTTCTCTGGATCCGTGCGGATACCTTCTTCCGATACTACATACCCCAAAAAGTTGACCTGCCGTTTGAATAGTGAACATTTCTTCGGACTCAACTCGAGGTTGGCACTCTTAATCTTCATGAGCACGCGTTCCAGGTTTTGAAGGTGTTCCTCAAACGTACGGCCCACGATGATGATGTCATCCAAGTAGACCAGACAGGCATCGCCAATTAGCCCGGTAAGTACAAGTTCCATCAGCCTTTCAAACGTTGCTGGAGCATTGCACAACCCAAACGGCATTACTTTAAATTGCCCCAGACCCTTTCCCGTTGAAAACGCAGTTTTCTCCTTGTCCTTAGGGTCAATTTCAACTTGCAAGTAGCCACTTTTTAGATCCAGCGTGCTAAATCACTTTACTCCTGTAAGCATGTCCAGTGTGTCGTCAATTCTTGGCAAGGAATAGCTGTCCTTCTTAGTAACGTTGTTCAGACGGCGGTAGTCAACACAAAACCGCATGCTGCCATCCTTCTTCTTTACCAGTACCACGGGTGAACACCATGGACTAGATGATGGTTCAATAACACCATCCTTCACCATTCCTTTAATCATGGTTTCCACTTCCTTTTCACTTGCTACCGGCAATCTTCTTGGCCGCTGACGGATAGGCAATTCTTCACCTGTGTTTATTTTGTGTTGAACTAAGCCAGTCTTTCCTATGTCAGCATCCTTTGATGAGAATACATCGGCATACTTGAGTAATAACTTCTTCGCTTTGACCATTTCATTCGGAGAGAGAACGCTGCGATAGTCTTCTAAAAGTGTGCTCACTCTCGTACTCCTGAGATGTTAGTGGTTCTGACCAAGGTTGGAGCCACTTTCCATGGAAGGTCATTTTTTAACCTTTCCAAGAGTACACAACGATGAGGTTTCCCAGGATTTCGAGGAAGACTAACCAGCACAATCGTTTCCGATCTCGACGGAAGAACAATCTTCTCAAGGCTGTACACGTTCCCTGGTAACGCTCCTTCCACAAAAAGTTCCTCTTGTCCACATTTCAAGACACCTTGCTTAACGTCAATCGCACAACAATTCTTCCTCATGAAGTCTAGGCCTAGGATGCAGTCGTCCATTATATCAGCCATGATGACATTATGCAGGTAGATCATGTTGCCTAGCTTCAACTCCATCTCTTTCTCTCCACGGACGGGTATACGCTGACCGGTGGCTGTTACCAAATTAATGCGTTCTCGGTTGTATGCGGAGTCCCCGAGGAACTGACTTATTAGTTGGGAACTAACAACCGTACGAGAGGCTCCAGTGTCTATGGTCAGTTTACACGGCATTCCGTTGACCTCGCCCTTGATGATTAGACTGTTCCCATCGTGGGTTTGTGAGATCGAGATCCTTGGGGCTCTTTTAACATCAGCCAGCACCCGCCCCGCAGTTCTGGCTTTTACTCGTTTCCCTGCTGCTGCTGGGCGGTGCTGTTGGCTGCACTACCCTCCTGATATCGTTCACCTTCCCTTTCTGCGGTTCGCTTAGGGCAGCTGGATCGAAGATAGCCCTATTCCCCACAGCCATAGCACCTAGGGCTGTATCCTTTGTTGCGGTCGCGAACTGTAGCTGCTGCAACCTCCCTGACGCGATGGGAACGATGATCCTGCCGCACGGCTTCCACCTCCAGTGCATGGGCCAAGGCGTCCTTAAGAGTCTCGTGGTGCCCGAGCCTCACAGCAGCTCTGACTTCCAGGTCGCGGATGCCATCGATGAATGTCTGAACCACGTTCCCTTCAATGAGCGCAGGTACAGACCGGTGTGCTTACCGCACCAGCTTCTCCACCTCTAGAGCCCACTCCTGCAGGTTTTCGTTGATGCGCTGCACGCGATCTTTAAGCTGCGCACGAAAGACGTGTTCCAGGTGAGCGTCACCATATCTCGCCTCCAACGCCTCAAGGAGTTTCTCATAAGTCACTTCCTCACCGAGAGCTTCCAGAACTGTTAAGGCCTGGTCGCGCAGGCCTAGTGTGAGAGCAGTCATGGCCTGACTTTTATTCCAGCCGTTCGCCTTCATAACAGCCTCGAACTGGATTTTGTAGGCTGACCAGGAAGAGGTACCGTCGAACGGTGGCACCTTGAACCCACGTAGCGAAGGTGTTGTAGCTACTACGGGAGCTGTAGCTCCCTCTCCAAGTTTGAGTTCGTCCAGTGATTTCTTCATGTCAGCCATTACGTTGTCAACCCGATTGTTTACTTGGTCGATTCGGGTTTCAGCTTTCGCGATTTGGGTTTCAGCTTCCGACAGGCGGTTGTCATGCTGAGCAACCCTATCCTTCACCTCCTTTATCTCCTTCCCGAAGGTAGCGTGAAGGTCCTTCATGAGGAGCATCTGCTCTTCCAACCGACGGGCCTGTTCCTCCTGTCCGCCCCGCAGCTGCTCTTCCAATCGGCGTGCCTGTTCCGCCTGCTGGCGAGCCTGTTCCTCCTGCTGCTCTTTCAACCAACGGGCCTGTTCATCCTGTCTGCCCCGCAGCTGCTCTTCCAACCGACGAACCTGTTCCTCCTGTCGGCGAGCCTGCTCCTGCAGCATCACCATCAGAGCACCTAAGTCAGGTGCTGCAGATGTAGGAGCTACAGCCAGCGGCTGACCCTCCGCCGTCTGCGGCGTTGTACCACCAAATCTTCTTTGGTCCGTCTCCTGCTGGCGTTGACTTCGGGTACGGACACCCTCCGTTTCCTCCTTAGGTAAAATCTGCATGATTTTATCCCACTTCTGACACCAATTGTTACGAGCTTGAGGTTCGTGACAATAAAAATTGCCGATAGAATTACCTAAATTAACATTTTAATTTTCTTTACACCAATTAAAACTTAAAACACTAATAATTAATCACACTGATTCACTTTATTCCGCTCCGAAGCTTCGCTTATCTCGCCAACTTCAATACTTCCCCCGATCGCATCTTGCAGCGCCTATTTATATAAATTAGCACGGAAATATCCAGAATATTCAAGTAAACACGCGCAAGGTACCGAGAGTTCGAGTTTCAACTAGGCGCTAGTGCCGTCGGCTAAGGCGCGTAACACTATGTTATTGGTCTAATGTCTGAAATGTATTTATATTAACTTTATGGTTATTAATGTAATTTTATTGTTTAATATATATCTTTTAAGACTATTTTTGACGCCCCTTTATATTGAATTTAAGTATTAATAATAATATTGGGCCGTCACAATATGTAGGCGTAAATAATTTATTTTTAAACCTGTTTATGACATTGCAATGCTGCCTGTTATCGTCCGGGTGTTGTTCATTTTCAGCATTTTCATTTCGTGCGATGTCCTGGAGGGATCTGATTGCGATAGCGAGTGAAATATCCGTCTTTCGAGCCAGAACGGTGCCATGTTTAACCCATATATATTTATATTCGTTTTTCTTAGCAGCCTCTTGGCACTGACGAAACAACAATTTGTTATTCAACGTTAAATGCTCGTTAACGTAAATGGTGACAGCTGGCCAGGTACGGACAATGGTGTGGAATTTAACTCTTTTGTAGCGGCAATCACATTGTCGCGCAGTGTCCTGTTTGCGAACTTTAACATTCTTCGGACGTCGATCATTTTTGTCAGCATGAGGTACACGATGAACGGCTTTTATTTCGGATGATTGTAAAGGATGCTTAATAGCATCGCCCAAACACTCCATTATGCTGATTAGATTCTCACCTCGCCTGTCGGGGATATTAGCTCTTTCGACATTGCACTGTCTTGCTTGCTGCTCCATGGTATGTATTTTGTTCTCAAGTAATTGTATTTGAGTTTTAAAGCCATTATATTGTGATATACTCTGTTCTACAGTTTTCACTCGACTGTCAAATAAGTCCTGTCGTCCATTTGAGAAGCTAAGTGATTTCTCTATTTTGTACAGTCGGGTGTTAACTTCGTGCAATAATTTATTAAGGTTGATAGTATCCATGTTAAGTTTCAACACATTATCATTAAGTTCTGATGATGATAGCTCGCCCTTTAGGGCTGTATTTACCGCGGTGGCAATGCTATTTGCGATGCAATCGCTAATGATTTTATTCCATATTTGCATTTGATTATCAAATTTTTCTTCAAATTTAATCATATTTGTATCAGTTTTATCGTTTTCCATTTGTTTACGTTTACGGGTTGTTATAAAACTTTCGCCGCTAATCTTCTTTACCGATGCAGGAATATCACCGTCCGATGAAAACACATTCGGTGGTGTGCGTTGTAAAGACATCGTAGTGTGCAGGTATATCTGTAGTTACACAGGTGTGAGAGAGTTAAAAAATATAGCGCTGTCCTTACGCCTACCGGTAAGGAAGTGACGTCCCCGCACTGCCACAGTCCGACGATGCTACGTGAGAACGAGACAGCAATTGCTGATTTATTGTTTTTCACTCAATCCACTAGAATGAGCTACAATCTTAGTGCAGTAATCACGACACTAATAAATATCGCACTATGATCGATTTTTGTATACATATAATTAGATAATTAAGGAAGTCATTAATACAGGGTACCACTCTCAATGCTTGTTGCGGACGAACTTGAGTTACAGGAGAAAATTCGAAAAAAGAAATAGTTAGAGGTTGCATAGAAGCTATAGAAGCAATGGTTCGTGATCTTACAGAAGAGTCCAGTGTAGGAGTTGAGACAGATTAAGAGAACCATTATCAGATGACATTGGCTTAGTAACACCAAGAGATTTTAAGAACTTCCACATATCAGCGGTCGAAGTATTGGTTAAGTTATCATGAATTTAACGGCGTTTAGCATTTCGTACCACCTGATTGCACCTGTTTCTTAGCAATTTACAATACAATACAATACAATACAATATATTTATTTGCATTCCATAATGTAGAAATTAATAATATTCAATTTTCACAATATGGACCCTGTCGGGTATAGCAAATTAGAACAGAGGAGGACGCAAAAATGTTTTATTATTCATTATAATTATATTATTCATTATATTTAAATTATTCCTTATTATTATACTATCATTATTCGTGTTATTCATTCATTTATTTATAGTTTTCATTATCATTATTACATTTGTCATTCAGGTATTCATATAAAGTATAATAACATTTATTGATTAGAAACACTTTTAATTGTCTTATAAAAATATGATCATTTGTTTCGTTTTTTAATGAGTTTGGTAGTTTATTATAGACAGTTATTGACATTATGTAAGGGCCTGAGGAAAAGAGCTTCATTTTAGAAGTTGGTAGCAATAATCTATTTCCGTGTCTTAAACTATAAGCCGTAATTTTAGTTTCTCTTTTTACGTAGAAATTAGGGTATTTTCGCACAAATTTGCATAATTCCAATATATAAATACAAATTAGGGTAAGAAGTTTAAGTTTTTTAAAATGAGGACGGCAACTTGCAGTTCTTTCTATGTTACACATAATGCGAATTAGTTTTTTCTGTAAGATGAAGATGGTGGTTGCATCTGTACTGTTACCCCACAGGATAATACCGTACCTTAGCCACGCCTGTGCATAGGCATTGTAAGTAATTAACGCGGTCTGGAGGTCAGTTGTCTTTTTTATTTCACTTAGGGCATATACAAAACTAGACAATTTGTTACGAATTTTCTGAACGTGAGATTTCCAGTTGATGTGACTATCCAAAACTATGCCGAGTAGAGTGTGCTCATTTACAGTCTCGATTTTTGTATTTTTGTAAGAAAAATTAATATTTATCGGCGCTTTTTGATAGGGGTAAAAAGGCAAAATTTTTGTTTTTTTGTAGTTTATTTCCAGGTTATGCTCTTTCATCCATTGGTCAGTATTTTCAAATATTTTATATAATATATCATTTACGTTATTTACGTCACGACAAGGTGCTAAGATAGAGATATCGTCCGCAAACATAACACATGGGTTAACCATAGTTTCACTGAGATTGTTAATATATATTAAAAATAATAAACATCCCAATACACTACCTTGGGGTATTGAAGCATTTACAATTATTTTATTTGATCTCACTTTTAATATTTTATTATTATCAAAGTATTCTATTTCTACATATTGTTCTCTATCTTGTAAGTATGATTTGAACCATTCTAAACTAATCCCACGAACACCTATACAATTTAATTTATTAAGTAATATATTATATTGTACCTTATCATATGCTTTGGTCATATCTAAGAGTATTCCTATTGCATATTCTTTATTGTTTAATATCTTTAGAATATCTTGAATATATTTATATACTGCTAGTACGGTAGATCGATTTTTATGGAAACCGTTCTGAAATTCACTATAGATTTTATATTTTTCGCAAAAATTATACACACGTTCGAACATTGCTTTTTCAAAAACTTTTGAGATTGTAGGGAGTAAAGCTATGGGGCGATAATTATCGATATCGGTTTTTGAATTTTTCTTATGGATGGGTATTATTAATGCCTTTTTTAACATGTCTGGGAAAATGCCTTCTGTGAGAGATTGGTTGATTAGTTCACAAAGTGGTAGAGCTAACGCATCTGCGCAATATTTTATTAAGGCTGGTGGTAATTCGTCTATCCCGAAGCTCATTTTATTTTTTAAATTTTGTATTATTTTATATACTTCCCTTGGGGTCACTGGGCTGAGATACATAGAGTTATTTGACACTTTTTGTGCAGTTCGACCACGTGCTGGCGGGTTACAATTTTTGCCTAACGAAGCATAGAATCTATTAAAAGTATTTGCAATTAAAATCGGGTCTGAAGTTAAAGTACTGTTTATTTTTAGTTTAAGATTATCTTTTTCTTTTATAATATTTTTATTTGTTCTTTCCTTTATTATATGCCATATTGTTTTGATTTTATTATTTGATCTTATAATTTTATTACTGTATTCTATTTTCTTTGATGTAATGACAGCTTTTTTTAGTAATTTTCCATATTTTTTATAATGTTGGATAAGTATTTCATTATTCGATTTTAATGCCAATACCTTTAGCATTCTTTTGTGTTTACACGATTTTTTCAACCCTACGGTTAACCAACGCTTTTTATATCTCGGTTTAATTATAATTTTCTCTTTGGGTATACATTCATTCAGTATATATATTAATTTATCGTTAAACTTTTTATAGTTATAGTTAATATTTTTATTAGGTTCCAAAATTTCCGACCAATTGCATGACTCTAATTTGGATTTAAAGTTTTGCATATTATTGCAATTAAATTTTCTTTTGTCTGTATACCATATATTTTGTTCGTTTTGCTTATTTATTTCTATATCTATAATTGTGCTCATGTGGTCGGAAAGTCCAAATTCTTCTACACTAGTTTTTAGTTTTAGGTTGCAGAAATTTGTAAATATTAAGTCTAAGCATGTTGATGTGTTTTTAGTTATACGAGTAGGCTTTGTTATATGTTGATTAAATTGAAATTCTAGCATTAGATTTAAAAATTGTCTCGTCTTTGTATTGTTTTTTAATATGTCAATATTGAAGTCACCTCCTATAATTATACTGTATTTAGAAAATTTTTTATTTATATAATTTAAGATATATTGTAACCGATTATAGAATGCGTCTTCCTCTCTTCCATTCCAATACACAGTTATAATTAAAATATTTTCTTCTGGTAGCTCCACTGCACACACTTCTATTATATATTCTATTGACATTTTGGCTATTTCTTCTCTTTCTACATATTTTAGAACATCTCTCAAAAAGATACAAACTCCGCCGCCAACGCGGGATTTTCTACAGAATGAAGCAGCTATCCTATAATTTGAAAATTGTATTATCTGTAGTTTTTCAAGCGTTAGCCAAGATTCTGTGATACATATTACTTGAAACTGTGGGAACTCTATCAAAAATGCTTCTAGTATGTCTTGTTTATTGAAGATGCTCTGTATGTTTTGAAATAAAGTTACACCAGTTCTCTTCTGTACGTACTCTTTTGTATTTCGTAAATGCCCGATTTCGTTTGCGCATTGCCACTCGTACACCCTTAGTCATCCAAGGGGCAGGAGGGCGCTTTAGTCTTACTTGATAAACTGGCGCATGGACGTTATAGAGATTCAGAATAGCGTTGTTCAAAAAGTAAATTTTGTCATCTATAGAAGAAGCAGCCCCCAATGGAGCAAAATAAATAAGAGCAGTATCTCTCCTTAGTTGGTCAATGTCTAGGCTGGAAAAATTGCGTAAATGCAATATAGAAGGAATATGTTTCGGAGGTTTAATTCTATAAGATAAATAAATTAGATCATGGTGTGAAAAACAGGGGACTCAAAGCTGTCCGTGCTTCCCCACTGACACTGACACTTGACACGGTCAGGAGAAGACGTAATTATGTGATCAATCCATGAATCATTTATGTCAATGTTACGATGCGTGGCCGCTAAAGGCAGAATGCTGAAATTGACTGACTCCACGATTGATCGAAACTTATGAGCACGAGAATTATTTCTCAGTAAATAAGTATTGAAGTCCCCCATTATTATGTAGTGCATGTATCCAGACCCAACGGTGTCGAAGGCTGTTTCTAGTACCGTGAAGTAGTCAATATTAGGAGGACAGTACACTACCCCTAGAATCGCCTTGATGCCCTTGATGTCAATTTCAAGAAATAGATACTCAGAGGAGCCTGAATAAGTAGAAGGAGAAGCTAATACAACCTTGTAAGGAATTGAGGCTCTCAGATATATGGCAACTCCGCCACCCCTTCTTTCAGTCCTGTCATTGCGAATAAGCACAAAATTACCTAAAGGATACGAGCTAGAATTTATAGATGGTTTCAACCAGCACTCCGATATTAAAATTACATGGATACAATCTTGTGAAAAAGATACTTCAAAATCTGAAAAATGGCTCGGAATGCTTTGCGCATTTATATGACAAACGTTAAAATATTTGTTACAAGTTAACAAAACACTATTTAATAGCTCACGAAGGGACTTCATGTCATCCCCTGTGAGATCACTACAAGAGGAAAACGAATCTGAGTCATGTGCAGAGTGAAATAAATCACCTGACATAATTATCGTAATTTAAATAATTATATAAGAATATATAAATATAATATAAAACAATACAACAAAATATTTAAAAATGTTTAGTTAAGCTACAAAAAAAAATACTTAATACTATGCATCATCCCATCAGTTGACTGTTTACAGAAACAAAATGTTTATTATAAGTACATCAAGGGGTAAAGTAAAGTAAGTACAGTGTATATTATAGTTCTTTTTACAGCTTAGTTAACACATTAAAACACTAAGCAATGTAACTATCCAAAAAATTTAATTAATAAGTAAGTGACATATCAATGTCTATAAAAGAAGCACTAATAAATTATTCAATTTTCATAAACAAACTAATTATCCGTTAGAAATATAATTAAAATAACAATTCGTATTAAAAATAATAAAAAAATAAAACAAAAACAAAAAAAGAAACAATACCAAAGCAAATTATAAAAAAAATACAAAGTTATGAATATCAACATCCGAACAAACAAGGTAAATTAATATGAAGGTTACACATAAACATAAAAATTACCCAAAAAGCACAATGTCTATGGCATAGGGTCCAATTATTTTCTGTTAAACATAACATTAGTAACATAAATGCAGAGTTTACATTATGATATATTAAGTAGTATACAAAAGGCTAAAATAACTGTATCTAAATTAAAGAATTAAGTAAAAGAAAAATCTGTATGTTTTGGGCACTACCCTAATATTTACCATTCATATCATGTTACTAAGCTAAAATAATAATCAATTGTATTGCTAAAGTGTACCAAATGGGAATAAATAACAGTATGTAGATATAGTCAATACCTTATAGACTAACATAAATCATTAAAGTATGAGAGAAAACAATTGATGCCATAAGTTATATAATCTCCTTAATATAAACTTAGTTATTGTAACTACCTTATACTGTACACATTGAGTCAAAATCGAAGAACTTGTTAAATAGCAAATTAAAATAAAATAAAATGTTAAACAATTAAGTAGTTATGATCTGTAACATTGTTTGTTAATGAAACCGACTGAATAGTAAAGTACAACAAAAAAAACCTAGAAACTAATTAATAAGCCTAGAAGTTTTAATTATTATTATATAAATTATATGTGAATGAATTTATAACCTATTTAATACGAATTGTCAAGACCGACGGCGGTCAGCCACCGTAGAATCTACATCATTTCAGGATGCCTCGTGTAGAGGCGAAACACGTGTCCTATTGTCGTCGATGGTGTGTCTTACCTGGAATATTGGTGTTGGAAGTAGTGGTGCCGGGAGTAGTGGTGTTAGGAGTAGTGGTGCTGGGACTAGTGGTGACTGAATTAGTGCACTCAATTGAGAGAGGGTGGGAGGTGCTCTTCAATCCAGGTAAGACACATCATTGTATTTAGTTAGCGGAAGGTTGCAAATTAATCAATGTCTATATTAGAAAGTCAAATAGCCCAACAACGGGAAAGGCCCACGTCCAGCGGTGGACTGTTGAACTTTTATGGACTGATGAAGAGAAATCCCGTTCGAGGTATACCTGACGACACATCTTCTCGTCAGGTATGCCTCAAAATATGAAAACAAGATTGTACATCCATTGCGTGTTGCCAGTGATGACTTATGGATCTAAGACGTGATCCTTCATTGCTGGCCGTATGAGGAAACTCGAGGTTGTTCAGCGAGCTATAGAGGAGGCTATGATAAGCGTTTCTCTACGTGATGTAGCTCGGAGAACCGACAACCGTTGGGGAAGAAAGGTTCCCCCACTAGAAGGGGTGACGACCTGATTAAACATGCATGAAATCGATGAATGCGGGTGGCTCAGCACTGTGCTTTGTGGCATTCTTTGAAAGAGGCCTGTATTCAACTGTGGGTTTGTAAGGGCTGTGATGAAAAATAATAAAAACAAATGAAGAAAAATAATAATTGTAGTTATGTCCAAAGCTCTCTTTTGATTATAAAGAAAAAACGTTGTATTATCATTGATATATTATTACTTCCTATATGGTGGAAGCTTTTGTTTTACTAAATACTCTAGCAACTAAATCGTGTCTGTCAGTACTTTTTTGGCCCGGCATTAGCTCCTCGGTTATTTCCTTCCATGTGGGATTGCAAGTAAAAGTAACAAAAAGATCAGGTCTTCCGTAAGTTCCTACTTAGGTAAATGCGTCTTGTGTGTACTCTTGTAGGTAGCGGGGACTGTTAACGAATGATGAGGGCAGAATTACCATTTTACTTAAATCTCTGGGGTTTACATTGGCGTCGCTAGAAACTGCATCTTGTAAATGTATATAATTCTCGCGCAGCTTTTTTTGATTTAAAGATATATAACGGAGACGTTCACTTTCTACCTTCACATACACGTCTACCAAAAATTGATGAAATAATTGACTACACCGGGCTAAGAGGTTAAAATCATTTTCTCGCAACATCATATGATACGCATAAAAATCCATACATGGTACTTTTTTTGTTCGGAGTAGGCTCCTTTGTGACCGGGTTAATGAGTGGAATTTGAAAATGATAACCCTCTTGTCCTTTGCCATAAATCAATGGGTATTACAGAGCGTCATAAAACTTGTGTGTATCGGCTACCCGTTGCAACGTATCATCACGTGCTCGCAAGACAATGTCTCGTGAAGAAAATTGATCACCACTAACTACGGCTGCTATTTCGTTTATCAAAGGTATATTGTAGCGCCTTTCATGCTCTCCTCGAGAGTGTCCGATCTGCGTGAATAACGACTTTATAATCAATCCTCTTCAGGTAGGTTTTCTAAAGCAGTTTTAAATGTGTTGACTAAAATGTTACGTTCATGCAAGAATCTTTGAATTTTGAACACTGTGTCTCTCTCAACTCCCTGGATAAATTGGCAGCGATGGTTTACCTCAATTTCTTCGTCACCCATAAAATTTACTTGTAAAACTTTATGCTGTTCGTTTTCAGCTGGAAAAAGTGAACCTATTCTATGATAAATTTGCCCTTGCACCGTAAATGTAGGCGAAAATCCCGACATTATTATTTCCCGGTCAACTCCGAAGGACGTCATTTGAAAGCATGAGTTATATTTCCGGATCCTGTTTAAAAAGCGCCGTTACTCATTAGCATCATGTAAAAAGAGAGTTTTCAAAGGTTCTTCTGGTTCCCCAAGTAACGGAAGAGACACTTTGCCATTGGAACAGCACAAGCCTGCGGTCTCATCTTTCCATTTTAAAGCGCTGCAAAATCGACACGCCTTGTCCATCGGTTCTATAACAACTAACCTGTGATTTTTATAATCAATCAACGGATCATAATTGAATGCTGCGTCATTAAAAACCGACCAATTGTTTCTTTGTAAATTTTGTCGATGTTCAGCTTGGAGCTGTGCATTTGCATTTCTTCGCGCCTGCGTCTGTTCTGGTGTTTCAGATGCACTAATAGTAGCTTGACGTTCAGCTTGTTCAATGAGTCTGTATTGAGTTTCATCAGATGTTTCCGCGGCTCTTAAGGCGGCCTAACGTTCCGCTTGTTCGAATAGCCTTTGCTGACTTTTTAGCAGGTGCTTCAGTAGCTCTTAAAGTAGATTGACGCTCTGCCTGTACAAGACGCCTTTGCTGACTTTGATCAGGTATTTCAGTAGCTTTTTTATCTTAATTTTGGTAAAAAGACATAATAATCCAGATATTCTGACCTTCTGTGTTCGTCCATCGTACCGTCGTCCGTCTTGTATGCCCTATGTCACTCTACAACCACCGAACTATCTCCATACAAAAAAAATCATGCCATGCCGACGCTCTTTTGCGACGTGAAAGAAGCACAAACAAACAAACAAACACACTTTCGCATTTATAATATTAGTATGGATATGAGTTACGGCTCAATGAATGTCAGTGCTTTAAAAGCGGAGCTAAGAAAAAGAGGTGCAAAATTAAGTTGGTTGAAAGAACATTTAATTCAGAGGTTAGTTTGTTTACTATTTACAAATACATTTTTTGTCAAAATTATGCTTATTTACCGAGTTTACAGCATTTTTTTCTTTTTACAGACTTAAGGACTATGATAGAAATAATAATTTTAATAGAAACATAGAAGATGAAATACTACAAAATGATTTGGCGTATATTGTTGAGTGGCCTTCAGACAGTTTGTATAGCAGTATAACATCGAAAAGTGTATCACCTGACTTGGATATAGTGAATATTACCACTTACTTTTAGAGGTTTACAAATACAATGTGGGAATGACTGATTATACTGCAGTTCACAAAAAAGGCTATAATATGATGGTAAATGAATATTTAGTGGCTCTAGTGATATGTGCACAAAATAATTTACTTTTTTTATAAAAAAACAGTCTACTCTGAAAACACGAAAGCATTATCATATTTACAAATACATTTTTTGTCAAAATTATGCTTATTTACCGAGTTTACAGCATTTTTTTCTTTTTACAAACTTAAGGACTATGATAGAAATAATAATTTTAATAGAAACATAGAAGATGAAATACTACAAAATGATTTGGCGTATATTGTTGAGTTGCCTTCAGACAGTTTGTATAGCAGTATAACATCGAAAAGTGTATCACCTGACTTGGATATAGTGAATATTACCACTTACTTTTAGAGGTTTACAAATACAATGTGGGAATGACTGATTATACTGCAGTTCACAAAAAAAGGCTATAATATGATGGTAAATGAATATTTAGTGGCTCTAGTGATATGTGCACAAAATAATTTACTTTTTTTTATAAAAAAACAGTCTACTCTGAAAACACGAAAGCATTATCATATTTTTTGAGTATTGCCTTTGAATCAGATGGAAAAGTTGTTCCGTCTATGTGTGAGTGCGCTGCTGTGTCTGTGTCTATGTGTGAGTGTGATGAACATAGATGTTTGTTTTGTGTTTTGTATTTGTATGTATTTACATTTTAATTTTAGAAAATTAGTTTTAAATTATCTCTAGTATGTACCCATAGTATCTCAAACTAGACAGTGCAAATTTAGGTGATTCTAATATTTTATACATATTAGATATAATAATCTTGTACTGTATAAAATACTTGCTAGAACTCTTATACGTTGTTTTGAGCGATAATATATATAAATAATTTTGGATTTCTGTGCAGTTTCCCCACAACGGTATACGGTTAACGCTTGCCATGCAAAGGGCATTACTCTTAAATATTGCTAAACCTGGGACACTCATGAGGTGGGTTCTACTAACAACAAGGAGCCCTTTTCCTCTACAACTTATTCACACAACAGATATACCATATAGCTATTTGGAAAAGGTTTTCTGTAAGGTGGAGGCAACCAATTATTGTGTCTCAAGAACTATTCTATCTCATGTAATTTACTCTTGTTTTTCCGCGGATACCCCGTTACATTTTTTATCCCGCAGGGAAATACTCCATACAGCTACCAGCGCAATACTTAAAAAAGATTTATCTATGTATTTTATCATATAGAGACATAAAAAACGTTTTTATTATTTTACTCCGTATAAAAATAAAAATGTTTATTTATATTCAATTAAACTCTCACAGGAACAGCGCGTAATGCGAATATTTTATACAAATAAACGCTTATTTTTATTGTGTAAAAGCTCTTTCACATTATTACCTTTCATATGCACATCGTGTAAATGCTCTGAAAAGATATTCAAGGGACCGAGATTTTTCTTATGCCATAAAAGGTCCTATTACATTATAAATTTTTTGAAAGACTCATATTTAATAAGAGCTTTTGACATGAAAGAAGTTCCTGAGCTGTAGCACCACAGTCTTGGGGAAAATTGAAGATTTTCTGTCTAATTCTATTCTTCAATCTTCCTTTGTAGACCTTAATATATACCTGAGACTAGAGAGTCCTCGGGAAGCTTCTTCTCACATCTTACAATAAAAACGTAGTCGAATAATGTGGAATTTCATACTATCGTTATACAATTTAAAATGTATTGTGAAAAGGTCATTTTAAAATCTACTTAAATTCATCTGATATATTTGCGCTAAATTATCCTTAGATTTATTATGGGTTTCACTGGGAATGATACTTATAATAATAATAATAATTTTTAGCAATTCCATTGGAATGGAGCTGGGGATGGATAAGTGTGCGGTCCTCCATGTTGAAAGGGGAAGGGTTGCTAACTCTATGGGCATAGATTCATCTATACCCGTCAACTTAAGGACCCTTTCCGAGGCTGAAACATACCGATACCTAGGTATGTCACAGAACATCGGTATCGATGAGGCGAGTATGAACCAGTCAGTTTGCGATGTGTTTTATGCACGCTTGACCAAAGTGCTTAACAGCCTTTTGTTAGGTTTGAATAAGACACACGCATATAAAGGTTGGGTCATGCCTGTCTTCATTATACCTTTGGCATACTCAGGTGGACTCAGACCGAACTTAATGCCCTGGATAGAAAATTCCACACTACCATGACGTCCCATAGCATGCATCATCCGACATCGTCGGTAATGAGGCTGTACTTGCGAAAGGAGAGCCGTGGTAGCTCAGTGGTTAACGCTCGCTGTAAATATAACAGAACGCGAGTAACCGGGTTCGATCCCCGCCGGCACCAATGAAATTGTTAATTGCAATTTTAAGTGCTGATTTACCATGTGCTCGGCGGTGAAGGAAAACATCGTGAGGAAACCTGCATGTCTGAAGAATAAGAAAAAAAAATATTTCGAAGACATGTGAAGTTCGTCAACACGCATTTGGGCAGCGCGGCGGACACTTCTTTGCCCTAAACCCTCTCAGAAATGAGGGGAGGCCTGAGCCCAGCAGTGGGACGTATATAGGCTGTAACTTTACTTTACTTTACTTTACTTTTACTTGCCGCGAAAACATGGTGGGCGTGGCTTTCTGAGCGCGCTTACCATGCGCAATCACGAAGTGTGCAGCCTCCGTCATTACTTCCTGGCGCGATCGGATGATCCATTCTATAATGACGTCATTTCTAGTGATAAAGGGCTTACCCCTCTATCCTTAGTTAACGAGCAATGGCAGGATCCAGCAGTGCTTAGAATTTCTGACCTGGAGACCGTATGGAAGGAGAAGGAGCTACACGGGAGGTACTGCAGGGCTCTACATGAGCCCTTCGTAGATACAGTCGCCTCCCTCAACTGGCTACGTTTCGGTGACCTCTTCGGGGAAACTGAGGGTTTTGTTTGTGCAATACAAGATCAGGTTATTAAGACCAACAACTATCGAAGATACATCCTAAAGGATGGCACCGTCGACGTCTGTCGAGCTTGTCGTCATCCCGGTGATTCGCTTAGGCATGTCATCTCCGATTGTTCGGCATTTTCTAACTCTGAGTACTTGCACAGACACAACCTAGTAGTTAGAATTCTACACCAGGAGCTCACTCTGAAATACGGTTTCGTAGACTGGAAATTGTCGTATTACAAGTAGTTGCCGGAAGCCGTGCTCGAAAATGACTGCGCCAGGCTCTACTGGGACCGGGCTATTATCACAGATAGGGCTATTCTTGCGAATAAGCATGATATTGTGCTGACGGACCGGGCACAGTCAAGGATATTTTTGGTCTATATTACCATTCCGTATGACGAGAACCTCGTGAAAGCCGAAAGAGATAAGCAATCAAAATATCTGAACCTGGCTCACGAGGTGACTGACATGTGGGGTGGTCTGACGACCTAAATTATTCCCGTAGTTGTGTCTGCAAACTGGTTAATCCCAGCCAGCCTCTCGGGTCATCTGAGGCGGCTGGGACTCCGTGACGGACCGCTCCGCGCTCAAACGTAGAAGGCGGTGCTCCTCGATACCGCCTGCATCGTCCGCCGGTTTCTTTCCCTTTCCCCCTAACCCTCAGCCGTTTGGTCTCTCCTGCCGAGGGCTTTCATCTGGACTTTTATTTATTTATGTATTTTTATGTATTTATTTTATTTTATTGTTGTTTATGTATATTTATCATTTTCATTCGCAATTATATATTTATGGAACCCAACCAGTTGAGAAAACTATATAGATACCCCAAAATAATAATAATAAAGCTTTATTTAATTCCATATTCCATAGTGCATATTAAACGATACAATTGGTAACTTATTACTCTATAATATTTAATTACATTACTTAGTTTTACTTAGATGAATTTAATTTCTAATTATAAATTCTATATTGTAATTAGTTTAATTATTATTTGCTCTAATTATCAACTACCTAATTATTTAATGCATGGATCCCGATTCGGGTAAAAGCCTCCCCCAAGGAATGCCATCCTTCTCTGTCATTAGCTCTGTCTACTGATTTCGTTGGATTCGCACCTTCACTGCTTTGATGATCGCAGGTGTCCTAACTGTACGAGGTCGGCCGGTCCTCTTACGATCTTTGTAGCTTGAATCTTCAGTAAATCGTTGGATAGTGCGATAAATAAATCGTAGAGTTATTTTAAATTTTTGTAGAATATTGAAAATCTCTTTTGGCGCGTAACCACAGTGGTGCAATGCGATAACCACTACTCTATATACTTTTTTAGACCACTTCATATTTGAAAATGAAAATTAATGTCTTTTTTATTTACGGCAAGTGAAAACGTTATATTTTTCAATTTAGTGAAGTTCATCTATCCAGTGTTCAAAATTTTAAATAATAAAGTTTTGACAGAGCTTATGACTTGACTAAGTATGTGTTTGTTTAATCGACACTCTGTTTGCTTTACGATTCGTACACAGAGGGCATAGCTACAATGGTACAATAACAGCGGCAGAAACACGGTCTGCCTTGTCACTAAATCACAACTATCAATAAATTGATTACCAACGTATTACCTATTTTCCCTCTGCTCCCTCAAGATATTATCCATCACTAATTCATTAATTGCAGCATAGTAAAAACATAGGACGATTATTTGCCATAGTTCCCTCTTTTAGCAAGTAGTTTTGCAACCGCATTTTTTTAACTATTTCGAGTTGTTGTCAGGAAGATGCTGTTGCCTATCTTCTATTTAATTTCCCTATGCCGTCTTTAAAGATGCTTACGGGATGGTATGGGATGTTAGAGCTTCTAAGTAATAATATATATTATTTGGTAGGAGGTAGTGGTTTCTTTCACGCCGCCGCTACACGACGTTATGAAGATCCTGCCTTAACTTCATGATTTCGAAAGATTTTCATCCAAGCAGATAAAGCTTTGTTGAATGTAGTCAATGGTGTTCCACTAAGCAAGTGGCAAATCTATATAAATTAAAATCAATTGCCGCATGTATGAAAGATCATCACTTGAAAACGGCTGGACTGATATTAATGAACACTCACACTCATAATTGGACTTGGTAAGTAGCCGGTTGCCGATATCTAGAAAACAGTCGTGCGAAGCCGGGGCGGGTCATTAGTGAGCATATGAAAATGAGACTACAAATCCAAAGACTGCGATATAACTCGCTTATGTATCGTGTGTCCGTCAATACTTAGTATTTTCCTATTACTTTTTGTAATTTGCGAAACGAGTATTTGCAATGTAATATAATAATCATCATTACTTCATTTAAAAAACCATTCACTTGATCGTTCCAATAATAATAAGTCTAGTCCTATTTATTTTTATTTTTAGACACATAAAGTAATAAAAATAAGTAACTAAACAAAACGAGTATACCTATCGATGTCGATTGTTATTAACATTGCGAACGAAATCATTATTGATTAAAGACGTCATGTCTTTTAAAGTAACACCACATATAATACTACTAGAATAAGGATTTCATTTTATAGTAAATCATTATTCTATAATCATTACTCTTTAATAACTCTAAACTAAATACAAACTTATTTTTGTAATAAAGCGGAAAAAGTTGTCGATTATGCCGTCTTAACACTTCACTGCTAAGTCCCATATCCTCAATGAATTAGGGGAGTTGCTTAACTGTGCCTTTTATTACTTATTCTGGACTAAGTATGAAGTATCAGAGTAAGTTTTGAATATAACTAATTATACGATTTCTAGCTGTTACATTCAGCAGCTTCAGCTGGAACGACATTCAAAAGGCCAAGAAATAAAGTTTTAATAAAAATTAAAAGGCGAGATCAATGAATTAAAAAGAGTAAGTACATTTTACTTTAATATTTTACATAATGATTCCTTCTCTAATAATCCTTCTATACGTAACGTACACTGCGTCTTAGCACGAACCTCAGTATGTGAAATTGTTTTCTTCCTATTTTTTCCTTGAAATCAGCTTTCACTTCTTCTAGAATATATAACCAAGCCATTTAACTTTCATTGAAAGTTATTTTTCTTATCATTTATGGTAATCACCTTAGGTCTTAAAATTCCGACCATTTTAAGACCTAAATTAGTACTTAATGTCCTGTTGAGGCGTTCTCTGCTAGTCAACCATGGGAAAATAAGAAAAGAAAAAGCAAATGAACAGGTAAATATGTATACAGCTGTATATACACACATGAATACATACATACATCTCCATGTTCGCGTAAAGCCCAGTGACGGACTCGTTCAATAAGCCTATGAGTCCATCGCCCGGTTTCCCCGGATTCCTAGCACCCTTGCCAGAGCACAAAAAAACATACATGTATCTATTCTAACTGTAATATGTACTAAATCTCTTCCTAATTCGCATATTCTCTTTAGTTAAATTTTTCACAACTAACATGTTCCCTTCCATAACAACCATTTAAAATCGACCACCGAAATTTATTTAAAAAAACGGTACAAGTTTGCTGAGAAGAACTTTATTCATAAATGCCATTTAAATTCTATCAAACGATTTAGCCGGTTTTAGCTAACATTTCAAAACGTGAAAAAACACCGCGCGAAAATGTTCTCGACATTTTTTCAATGAAACACGATATTTTAATTTAGTACGAAAAGTGTGGAGGGATATTTGAAATTGGAATACTTATTCGTATTTCACTTATTAATAATCAATCTTATTTTCACAATAAATTATAACAGGCCAGTCTTGTATAAAATACATTTGTATCGGTAAAATTTTTGCGTTATTATAATATTGTATAAGAAGCGCAAGGTGGCAACAAATTTTCCTTTGATTTCGGCAATTTGAGGCCCCGAGTATATACTGTTGCCCTTAAGCAAGCTTAGCTTTTTAATAGACCTGGAATATGGCAGTAATATACCATTAAAAAGAAAATGTGAAAGGTTTGTATAGTCAGTCTTAACCAGAATTCTTGTACTACCTTTATTTATTTATTTTTTATTTTATCTTAAACAGAAACGTACACAATTTTAGTCTAATACATAAGCATAACACATATTAATCTTGCATTTAACAATAAAGTTTCCACCGTTAAGACTTTTTTTATGTATGACTATAGCACGAATGGGTCGGCTTGACCGGGGCAGGACCATGCTCTCACGGAATACCTGCGTAAAATAGCCGCTTAACGCTGCTGTACTTGTACTTTTTATGGTGAGTGTAGAGATCCAGTGACCCGTTTTTACTGAAAACGAGGAATTCCATTTTAATCTTCAGTGGTGACAACGCATCTGCGTTTTTCTTAATCGATGATATATGTAGATCTCTATGGGCCACATCATCTACTTACATCAGGTGGAATGTATGCTCGTTTGTCACCTTATTCTATAAAAAATCATTAATCTTTACTTTACATTTAAAACTTTTAATGAGATTGATTGCAAATTTATATCTGGGTGACCAATCCCTAATAGCTAATAAGTATTCACTGAGTTGTTTTATTCAGCATCTGAAGATCGTTCGCGTACAGATGACACAGAAATTTTACAACTGTAGTGATAGATTTATAAATAATGTAAAAATTATAGGAGAGAGTACTGGTGTCAATCCAAGCAAAGAAATTCTGCCATAAACTGACAGACTGTTGGCGACAGCGACGATAGGATGCTAGCCACTCCAAGTCTGTGGGCGATTGTCTGATGTATGTGAGGATGGAGAAAAGAATACCATGATCAACTGTGTTAAAATCAGTACAAAAGTCACCAAGTATTAATTTCTGCTAATCAATATCTTTCCTCATATCATCTGCAACTTTGATCAATGCTGTAGTCGTACTGGAATATATTATGCTGCAGCTTGACTCTACCACGTATACTTACCGATAGATCGCTGTATATTATCTAATTTACGTCAGACGTAAAGAATCTAGAGAAGCGACGACAACAACGTAAACCGCGCAAGACGTCTGCTACTGTGATCGTCGATCCGCTTCTCATGCGTGGCGACTAAAGTAAAAGTCAAAATATTTTTATGCAAAATTTTCCTTTATAACGTACGTTTTGAAACTCAAAGGGCCACTAAAGCATATTTCACCACCAAAGGGAAAGGCCTATATCCAGCTGTGGACTTTTAAGGTCTGGCTAAGAAAAAAAAACTAAATAATTATTTTGAGAACATAGATGGACTCTATCTACGTTCTCTAATATAACATGTAGTATGACTGGATTGTTACAACAATTTTGGTAATAATTAAATAAATTAATAAAAAAATATGTCAGTAAAATCATATATGTTTTACTAGCTAGCTTGGCAGATGTTGTTCAGCCCATTCTGATTGGTGGCGCGAAGAGTGACATTTTAACAAACGCATCCAAACTGTCATCTATTTATTTATTATACGTATCGCTAAATCTTCTTTATACTTAATAGAACCATCAATAACCGCTATGGTAGTAAACTTTAAAAAAAAGGAAGACATAACTCTTGTTTTTTACTTTCCCGCAAGTGGATAAAAAGTTACTTATATATTGTAGTGTTATGCTACTTACATATCATTTTACACTATTTTAAATTTATTTTTCCATTCTGTTTTTGATTTTCTGCATTCACCTCAAAACTGGATATTTTGCATCACCTTTATTTCCATAGGATCCTGTAACGTTTTTTAAACCATAAGAACACAATAACAAATCATTTTCACTTCGTATTTTCACGCTATCAGCACTTTTTAAATCGGTGTCAATGGAGTCTACCTTTTTCGACCTTTTATTTAGTTCTCCGCAACTCTGCAATTTCGGGCTTCGTGCGCGCTGTTGCGCTACCTTTTTTCCTATATCAATAATATCTCATTTTCACTTAAACCTTGCCGTTTCTTTATTACGAGCCTGAAACCAAAATTTGACATGTTTTGACATCGTTGTTTATCTGGTTGTCATGGCAATTTTTATTCAAATTCGTTACCGATCTGATGTTTTTACTTCAAAACTTCCACAAAAATACTCTTTTCTTCTTGGCCATTTACAAAAATTTGCTTTCAATTTAAATAATTTCCCGTTCTTATCTCAGATCCGTCATCGAGCGCGGAGCTCTCTAAAAAAAGTATAAAAGCCGAACAATCGGCCAATATAGTACTCCCCAACAAGTTCACCGCATTGTGGAATATATCCTCAGCGGTTTCTATCCTCGTCGTCATAAGACCATCGCGGTCTTTTTCGATATAGCCAAAGCTTTCGATAGAGTCTGGCACACAGGCCTTATCTACAAGCTCTATAAAATAGGTCTCCCCGATCGTCTAGTTCGTCTCGTGGCCTCCTATTTAAAACATCGTACCTTTCGTTTCAGACACGAAGGCACGCTCTCTTCACAGCGAACTATCAAGGCTGGTGTCCCTCAGGGCTCAGTACTTGCTCCTCTGCTGTACATCATATTCACCAACGACATTCCCATCCCGTCGAAAGGTGTTCAACTTTCCCTCTTTGCAGACGACACTGCCATCTACTGCAAAGGTGTCTCACTACCCTTCATACGGAACAAGATCCAAAAGTCAGTTGATGACCTAGGAGCTTGGTTCAAAAAATGGCGCATCGATGTGAACCCGGAGAAGAGCTCCGCCGTTCACTTCGATTATAAACGACGCCGTCTCAAAAACACTCCACCAATACGTATGCTAGGGACCCCTGTCCCCTGGCATACGTCCGCCAAATATTTAGGTGTCACTCTAGACACAGGGCTCACTTTCAAGCCCCACGTCAAAAGAGTAACCCGTCACGCACGTTTTTATCTGAGTAGGCTCAACAGTATGTTGGGCCGACACAGTAAAATGTCCCTTCGAAACAAGCGTACACTCTATAAGGTATGTATACGACCAGTCATGTCCTACGCGGGCCCCGTCTTTGCCCACGCAAACCCTAACATTTTAAATGAACTCCAAATAGTTCAGAACCTATTCTGTCGTCGAGCTGCGAACGCACCGTGGTACGTCCGCAATGCCGACCTTCATCGGGACTTAGAGCTCCCAACAATTCAGCAATTTCTTAAAAAACTCTCTGAGAACTTCTTCAAAGCCTCAGAGTCGCACCCAAACCACTTAATTCGTGAGGCAGCCTCTTATGCAGCCCCACCCCCCTCTCGCTATCGTGTCCGCAGGCCGAGAAACTCTCTCTCGGACCCGCCTAATAAACTTTCAAACGACCTGAACTGTCTCCTGGCAGCTCAGGCCAACTCTAATTAAATAAAATTATCGTAATATCTGACATTAATTTGCCTTCGTAGGCACTCCCTCAGCGGCACTTAGCCGCCTGCGCCCTCTTTTCCCAAAAGAGGGTCGCTCATGATAAGGCACAATAGAGCTTAATCAGCCGGTTGCCTGTCCCTAAAGGCGGTTTTTAGGGGGTATCACTTAGGGTCCCCGGTAGGACAGTGAGTCCCCCCATAACCACGATAGACCGGCTATCGTGGTATGCGTAATGCATTTTCCGCCTCCCTACGTACAGGGTAGCCCTTTAATTGCTTCGGGCGCAAAAAAAAAAAAAAAAAAAAAAAAACCAATACAGTAAGTCTCGCTTCAGCTTTCATACTAGAAGCATCTCTTAAAAGCCTTATCCCGGGGCCGCACTACCCCGGGATTCTCAAGCCTCTGCCTTCACCTGAAGTCGTCGCCTAGCCACGCCTACGCCTCCACCTACTAGTGCCCGCGCTATCTTTAGCCGCTGTGCGTGCTTGCTTCAAGCGCTGCGTGTGCCTACTCCGGGCGCTGCGTGTGCCTACTCCGGGCGCTGTGTGTGCTTACCCCGTGCGCTGCGTGTACCTGCTCCAGACGCTGCGTGTACCTACTCCAGACGCTGCGTGTGCCTACTCCGGGCGCTGTGTGTGCCTACTTCAAGCGCTGCGTGTGTCTACTCCAGACGCTGCGTGTGCCTAGATCAGGCGCTTGGCACCTACCACAGGCATACCCTGAGCATACTCCGTGATGCTTCTAGTTTGAAACCACATTCCATCATTTTCACCTTATTATTTTTATTTCTTTTAATTTGTTTGTTTGTTTGGTGATCCAGTGTTCTTCAACACGTCTTGCTTTAGGACCTCGAATTTTCGTTGGTTAATCTTCACTTTTTATTTTTATTTCAGACACATCTCGTTAGTGATGTTACTGATCTCTGGCTTTGAGCCCTACCGCTCTGGCCGTTCTTAATCTTTACTTAAGTCATAGCGACTAAAGCTTGCTTAAGATTGATTTCTTTATCTGTATCTTCACTTGGGAGCGGCTGACTACTCCCTTAACAAAATATTTTTTTTCCACACAGGAGCGGATGACAACTCCTTAAATAAGCCTGAATGTTCTTTCGAAAACACACTTTTAGAGTGGTAGTCATTGAATGTGAACTCCACCCTTACTTGAATGCAGATGATGAATGTAAGAGATAGTATATCTGATTTTGCCTGGTGATGTGATATAAAAATTATCGATTTAATGATTTTATTCATTTTAGAAAATTAGAGCAACATTCTTCCAACTGGAACTGGACACATGCCCTTAGTTATAGACTCCTTTCCAGAGGCGTGTAGTTTGAACAGCTAACGAAAAATATTGTTTTTTTTTTATAGAATAAGGGCGAGAAATGAGCACACAGTCCACAGTGCAGTGGCCCATAGATATCTACATTTACCCTCGATTAAGAATCAAAATGCAAATGCGTTGTCACCCCTGGGGAATAAGACGGAATATCTCGGTTACAGTAAAAAGGGTCCCTGGTTTTATGCACTCACTATACGAAACATAGCAGCATTAAGCTGCTATTTTACAATGGTATTTCTATTATATATTCCTATCTCGGTCGAGCTATTCGTGCTACAACCATGATATAGAGAACAAGAGTCTCCGATAAAACGAAGCTGTTTATTATGAATGTATTGCAGGAACTGAAACCTACGTTAAAAGAATTAAATCAAAAGCACGTTCCTTTAAAAACTGCTCGTTGTCAAAATCATTTTTATCAATGAATGTAGTTTGAAGAGAAATGGTATTAAATTAACGTTACATAAATTTAACTTAATAATATGGTTTTAATCTGCTTTAGACTGCGACGGTACTTAAAAGTTGATGACATAAATTCGAAGTTAAAAAAGATTATACTATGACGTCATCATGAAATAAATGAAGCGCACATGAAATCTGTAGAAAAATTGTGTGTTCACGATTCACGCAAAAACTACTAGACAGATTTTCATGAAATTTGGTTTGCAGTCAGTAAACAATTCTGTTTAATATTGTCGTGAAGCGACAATTAAAAACAAAAGAACCTAACCTAACAACAACGAAACAACAAAAATAGAACAAAAACGAATAATTTATTTAAAAATTTAAAAGATATTTACAGTTTTATATAAAAAGTATGAAGATGATGATGGGTGACGTGAATTACAATTATTTAAAAAAAATAACAAAGATAAATGAGTACTGAAACGGAGCCCGAAGACCAAGGTGGCACACCGCGCTTGGCAGTGGTGCTCACCGCTCACGGAGTATGCACAGGCTATGCCTGTGGTAGGTGCGCAGCGCCTGATCTAAGCACACGCAGCGTCTGGAGTAGGCACACGCAGCGCTTGAAGTAGGCACACACAGCGCCCGGACTAGGCACACACAGCGCCCGGAGTAGGCACACACAGCGCCCGGAGTAGGCAAACGCAGCGCCCGGAGTAGGCACACGCACCGCTTGAAGCAAGCACGCACAGCGGCTAAAGATAGCGCGGGCACTAGTAGGTGGAGGCCTAGGCGTGGCTAGGCGACGACTTCAGGTGAAGGCAGAGGATTGCAGGATAAGGCCTCTAGGAGATGCTTCTAGTATGAAAGCTGAAGCGAGACTGACTGTATTGGCCGATTGTTCGGCTTTTATACTTTTTTTAGAGAGCTCCGCGCTCGACGACGGATCTGAGATAAGAAAGGGAAATTATTTAAATTAAAAGCAAATTTTTGTAAATGGCCAAGAAGAAAAGAGTATTTTTGTGGAAGTTTTGAAGTAAAAACATCAGACCGGTAACGAATTTGAATAAAAATTGCCATGACAAGCAGATAAACAACGATGTCAAAACATGTCAAATTTTGATTTCAGGCTCGTAATAGAGAAACGGCAAGATTTAAGTGAAAAATGAGATATTATTGATATAGGAAAAATGGTAGCGCAACAGCGCGCACGAAGCCCGAAATTGCAGAATTACGGAGAACTAAATAAAAGATCGAAAAAGTTAGACTCCATTGACACCGATTTAAAAAGTGCTGATAGCGTGAAAATACGAAGTGAAAATCATTTGTTATTGTGTTCTTATGGTTTGAAAAACGTTACAGGATCCTATGGAAATAAAGGTGATGCAAAATATCCAGTTTTGAGGTGAATGTAGAAAATCAAATACAGAATGGAAAAAATAAATTTAAAATAGTGTAAAATGATATGTAAGTAGCATAACACTACATTTTCCCCCCGACCCTGGAAAATTTTTGACTCAGCAAAAATTTTGATATGTACATTCTAAATTAAACCATAAAAACACAGCTTTGCAGAAACAGACATCACCAGGCAAAATCAGATATACTATCTCTTACATTCATCATCTGCATTCAAGTAAGGGTGGAGTTCACGTTCACGTTCACGTTTTCGTTAGCTGCTCAAACTACACGCCTCTGGAAAGGAGTCTATAACTAAGGGCATGTGTCCAGTTCCGGTTAGAAGAATTTTGCTCTAATTTTCTAAAATGAATAAAATCATTAAATCGATAATTTATATATATATATATATATATATATATATATATATATATATATATATATTTAGTACATTAAAATTGAAGTGTCCGTCGGTAATGCCAAAGTTACTGGCTTCTATTCACTAATTCTATTCAGTCGGGTTATTTTCGGAATGGCAGTTAGGAAGCAATTCCAGGAACAATCTAGGCTATATGTTATCAGAAAACCATGGAGGGCTATTAATTTCGGAAAATCGAAAAATTTTAAATATATATGAATTTTGATAATTATTTCCAGAAACATGAGATAATAAAAGTTACTAAGCAAAACTTGTTTCATTTGCAATCCCACAATCATGCATAATTGATTTATTGAACATTGTTTTTTACAATTTTGCTACAATATTATGAGTGTGAAGGGATCAGCAATATAATAGATCTTCAATTATTATTCAGAACATTTTCCCTTGTCGCACGTAGTTTGCGAGATAATAGGAAAAAAACTGTGTAAATTTGTGTTTTTTAACATCTCCTTAAAGACTACTATAAAATCAGGATGTTTTTTGTTTTGTTGGAAATTTTTGCGCGAACGAACACGGGTAAAAGCAGTATAAAAATAATACTCCGTGTGTTTCCACACAGGTTGAAAGTCAGATAATGGTGTAGGTAAGCTTAAAGAAATATGATATAAAAAATAAAAGTCTGCGATCACAGTACACGACGTTGCTCGTCTGAGACGAAGCTTCCTGTCGCCGTTCTGGGTATTTAACGCCTGTTATAATCGAGATTATTGCTTCGATTTCTCGCTTTTTTATCGCCATCTATCGGAAGACATAAGATCTTTTGAATTATTCCACAGTCATCTCTTTTGGCACATGAAATTATTATAATAATGTCCTCCAGACCGAATTACAGTTACGCCGAACAGCCTCAACGGAGACTAGCCATCTGCGCAGGACAGGATTACAGTGCCCGAGTGCATGCACAAGGACAGAGGCACTTTCTACTCCCACACAGTCCGACGGGACGGCACGCCGACACGACCAGAGAGAGATCAGGCGCAGAACTAAAGGCCTTAGGAGTTTTCTTTTTTTTATATAAGAGGCCCCCTCTTTAGCGACGAGACATGCGGCTTACCTGATAGTTAGTGACCACCGCCACTAATGAACAACAGTCGCGTAATCGCGTTTGCCACCACTAGATCAATGAGCTAGTTAGTCACTGGACTGCAGCAAGCTTTCACCAACAGTTGGACTCTAGGTTCGCGAGTCACTTCAATTTTATAAAAAAAAATCTTAAAATCGAGATTGGTTATCAACTATCGAGATGTTATGTATTGAAAATCGAGTTGAGTCTTGTGCATATCTCTTGTATTGCCTAATAAATTTAAAAAGTACTTAATTTGCATACTATCATAAAATATCAGCTAAAGGCTGCTGTGTTTCGTAGGGTGAGTGCAGAGAACCGGAGACATTTTTACTATAGTATGCGCCAAATTGATTGAGAAAAACGGACAATGACCTTTCAGTCGTTTAAACAGGGGCTACAAACCTTCAATATATAGGCAATTTGTATATGTAGTACTTTCTTTATTTATAACGATTTTTATTTTATTTTTATAATGATTGAAATAATATATGTTTATTAACTATTATTAAAAAGATATGTAAAAGATCACAGTAGAAGAAAAATCATCAATTGTTATAAAATACTTTATTCATTTAACAACAAAAAGCATTAATTTATAGCACATATAAAATTCGAGCGATAACGACATCGAATAAGTACGTACTTATTCAAAAGATAAAACTTTATTTTCAATATTATATAAGAACTTCATTTTTATTCGGTGCATGCGGACCGGCCCAAAAAAATGACTCATCCTCTGGCTGCCATTGTCACGTTTCTTTTAGAACGACCTAACGCGCGTTTTGTTTATTTTAAAGGGATAAATTTGCAAAAGCTCAATATGGTGATTATATTGCTTCAAATATTTTTTTTTAATATGAAACTGTTATTAAATGAATTGCTGTGTTACTTACCATAAATTGAAATATAAAATATAACACATTTTTCGCGATTTTACGATGTTTATAGGAACCACAAACAATATTATTTAAAAAACAAAAAACAAAACATATGTGTTGACCTAGAAGCGTGAATAATATAAATATTTAAATATTGTTATCACATCTAAATTGAGATTTTGTAGGTTACGCCTTTTGACACTTGGCTCATATCTGAGGTCATTGTCCGTTTTTCTCAATCGATTTGGCACGTACTATAGGAATTCAATGTTAGTCCTTAGGGGCGACAACGTATACGAATTTAAACTCTCAATCGAGAATAAATGTAGATGTCTATGAGCCTTAACATTCACTTACCATCAGGTGGACTGGGAGTTCGTTTGTCACACTAATTCTATATAAAAAAACTGAATAGCCTATAAACAGACCACTGCCAGGCACAGGCTTCGTCCCATTTCTGAAAGATTTGTTAAGCAATTAACGGGCGCTGTAATGTGTGCTTATATATATGTAGGATAGAATAGGAGAGAGAGTTAGTAATAAATCTACAGTCAACACCACTAGATATATCATTTATTCCCCGAACTTCCCAACATTACATGGCGACCCTGCCGGGCGGTGCGTTGCTGCAAGGCCAAGTAATTGATTGAAGAAAATAAATAAATCAAAATAAATATATGAAAATAATATAATAATAAAATTAACATACTAACGGACGTGACTAGTAATTTTTAAATACGAATATAAGAAGAGACTACATTTTTTTTAAGAAATCGAAGTCAATTATATACTTAAAGAAAAAATGTTATAGAAAAAAAGAAGACAAGACCTGAAAAACAAATTACACAAGAAGCTCCTGTAACATTGTTTTAACAGCAAAATCAAGATTGACAAGTTCCAAGAAAGAAGTTTCCAAGAGCAGAAAACTTATTAATCAAAATTCCTTCAAGAGAAGAGTAAAGAAGATGAGAAAAAAAGAAGCTTACGAGGAAGTCCTGGCCCAACCACATCGGGGAGCTAACAACATCTTCGAGTGCCAGAGCAGCAGCAAGAAGTCAGGGGCTACAAAGAGCGACTAGCCAAGTTCTGTAGCAGGTACAAGACATCTCGAAAACATCGAATGTAAGTTTAATTATATAATAGTGTCGATGTCTATTCAAATTATATCATTACTTATATAATGTTATACACAGAACTGGGGAAAGAAATTTTTTAAATCATTCATTAAAAATAGGAAAAACATTAGTACTATTAATAGAAAAAAACTATGTATTATACCGCAATAATTAATCGGTAAATAACTACTTAATAATGATAATAATAATATTTGTTTTGCAACAATATGGTTGTGCAATGGTGTTTAAGTATAATTTAGTTTTACATATTCTACCATAGTAATACTCGTATGTAAATTTTAATTGATATGGTAACTTTCTAATTAATTATGTAACAGCGTCAGAGGAAATAACCTAAGAATATTATTATAGCTCAATGTCATATACTTGTTATAATAATTAATATGTCAATCATTATATATTATAAATTGCATCATTATATATTATTAATTATCATTAATTTGTTTCTGTATTTATGTCAAATTTATTAATTCCTTATTAAGCAATGTTCAAAAAAACATTTATTACTATGAACGTAGTTATCATATACTTCTTCTAATAAAGAATAACAATAACATTTAAAGATACTCGTACATAACACCAGCATATCCTTAGTAGAGTACACATCGTAATTAAAACGGAAAGGGAAACTGACTAGGAAAATGCTATTCTATTATAAAGTATGTATGTCGCCAGGTTAAGAGAGAATTTTAATAGTAATATTTCTTAACTGAGTTTAATTTTGACTGAAAAAACATTATTCCATTTTGTAGAAAATTAGCAAGGATGTATTAAAAAAAATTGAAGAATGAAAGAAAGAAATGTTCAAAAATGGGAATACGAATAATAAAAGGGAATAGAAACACAAAGACCAAAATAATCCAATTAAAAAAAAAAATTAGTGGTTAAGTTTCGTCAATATTGGACTGATCACCCAAATACTTGATGATGATAAACTAATAGTATTGAAGCTGTTAGCAGCAAGAATTATGCACGGAAAGAATAGATATAAAAGAAAATAGTTGACTTTGATAAATAGGTTGATAAATGGAGAGATACGGGAACGTCCATCACTGGTATAACATAGAGTCCTCGAGCAGGGTATGTTTCCGTGATTGGATGATAAAATCGGGCTTAACGGGTACTAGGGAACAATACCTTCAGTACAAGTGATTTACACGAGTTTACTCGAGAAGTCTAAAATTTGTTACCCTTAATAATGGTACATAGAGGTTATATCCTTCATTGGATCACAGTGTGAACTTAGTTTTCCTACGTGACAATTGTTGGAGTCATTGCATTTTTTTTATATAGGATAGGGTGACAAACGAGCGCACAGTCCACCTGATGGTAAGTGGTTGCTGTGGCCCATAGACATCTACATCTATCCTCGATTACGAATCAAAATGCAGATGCGTTGTCACCCGTGAGGACTAAGATGGAATGCCTCGTTTCCAGTAAAAAGGGTCTCCGGTTCTCTACACTCACCATACGAAATACAGCAGCATCAAGCTACTATTTCACGCTGGTATTCTGTGAGAGCGTGGTCCTTCCCCGGTCCAGCCGACCCATTCGTGCTACAACTATACTAATAAAACTATTATTTACGGATTCTATCGCGTTTAATTAAACTTTAATTTATTTTTATTATCCCGACGTAAGTCTGCAGTCTGCGAACATGTTCAAGATCGTCCCCACCATTACATTAGATTTGATAGACCACAAATCCTCGCAAAAGAACACCGATTCCTACCAAGGATGATACGCGAGGCTATTGAAATTAAAAAAACATCCAAATTTCAATAGAGAAAATGGATGGGTACTGCCAGCTGCTTGGGATCCTATAATTTACAAAATTAAACCCAAACCCAAGCATACCACTGCAAGACTTCATGATACTATAAGCTCATTTTGCGTAAATCGGACCAAAAATTAATATTCAAAAACTGAAGGTAGCCGGACTAACTATGACATTGGGACGTCAAACATCTCAGTCCTCTTATTTGATTATGATTACTTGCCTTCTTCTCGACTCACCGCAAACAAGGCAATCTCCTGGCACTTGCACATTCGTCGGCAACGACGCTGCACTCCCTCTGACCTCAGGTCTGAGCAGGTGGGTGATGTAGCGGCGCTGTCGTCGCGCCACTAGCACACCGAAACACACCGAAGCCTAAATCGCGCTATTAACATTCCGAATCATAGACAGTATATATAGAACTTCTCCGAACTATCACTTGGAGTGTCGGCCGCTCCCCGGGCAGAACACCTTGCCCGGCGGGAGATCTCCCCTTTTCCTACCACGGCCACACATGGTTAACACTAGGTACCATTACACAACGTAATCGAAAAAACGTTCCCATGAACATACTTAGAAATTAAAACAAAGTGCAACCGCTTACGCGGCTGAGATTGTAAGTTGTATTTGATCCCTGTTGTTATGTTAATAATTCTTGTGTTGCAATGATGATTGCAAAAAAATGCAAAAATGATTGTGTTGCACAGGGATTACGCCATGAGAAAAATCTTGTAATATTAAACATTATTAAACATTACATATCATTTATTGCCAAGGCAATTGATAAACAATACAAAGAAAAGATTCTTTTGACCGGAGTTAGAGAAGGATGTTGAATATATGACATATAATGTAAATCGATGTGACAAGTGTTACGTCATTAACACTTAAATAAATATATAAAAGAGCCAGTTGTTATAACCGATATGTGATATTCCACTTTTCATAAAGTTGTTTAGTTTTGGTAGGACCCTTATGTAACAAAAGTGTTAGTAATGTTAGTGTGAAGTTTATCTACTTAAAAATAAGGATAATATTTTAATGGTATTGGCTTTTTTACCTTTAAGGTTTATTAAGGTTTAAATTTAAAAATATAGTTTAAGTTTAAGAAAATAATAATATTGTAAACAGCCTTATATACGCCTTATAATATTTTTGATAACTATAATTTTTTAAACTGTATTTTCATGTCTAGTGAATAAATAGTTATATACGAAAATTTTAAATTTTATGCAGTTATGATAGGCGAACTAAAAGTATTTTAAAACAAAAAAATTAGAGAATCAATACAATTACGCAAGGAATTTGATGATTGTTTAATAAATTTATTTTTATTTAAATAACTAATAGTATAAGAATTTTAATATTTTAAAATAATGTATACCTTTTTTATTTTATTTTTACACCAAGTTATGTTACATTTAAAAAATTGTGATTAATTTTTTTTCTTTTTGCCAATGGGCGTGTAGTGTGTGCTTATATATATGTAGATAGAATAGGAGAGAGAGTTAGTCAGTCAACACCACTAGACATATCATTTATTCCTCGAACTTCCCAACATTACAAACAACTGCTGCTGGGTGCATGATAGTGGATTTCACACGTCTCCGAAATATTGTAAAAACGTTCCATTGCCATGCCATTACCTAACAGTTACTAAAGAGGATCGTGGTCGTTTCTGAATCGATTACCCTTCACTCCGAAGTACCATAAAACGGGATCTATAACGCTGGTTGTCACTGTAGTGATCCGGCGAGTCTTCCAGTTCCTAACTCGTCGATCTATCCCCTTGCCTAAGCCACACTACGTTGGGTTCGAAACAACGCAATGAGCGTATCCTTCGATAACGTCTGTTTCAGAAACACACTGAACTGATCTTAAAAAGTAATTGATATCTGAGATTATGGGTCCACGTTTGGTCCCGGTCTAGACATTAAATATGTTGACTGTATAATAACTTCACTTTCCCTAACTTATAGTATCGACACTGGGGATAAAATAGCAATTTTCTTGAAAGTCTTGAGAAATGTGAGAAATAACTGTTAATTAACCGTTGGATATGTCGAAGACAGAACAAACCGAAGAGATTTTCGAACCTTACTGTGGTGGATATTTCGAACGAATTGCGAACAATTCGCCATAGAGGTATACTTTTCTAGATATACCGTAAAGTGGGCTGTGTGCAAAAAGTCTATCGCGCCTAGTATAAGTATTTCGCGCGTAATTTTTATATCACATTTCTCTATTTGGTAAAATAACTTTATTTTTCATAAAGGCACATACAAAAATTATGTTTTCCCAAAAAGATCACACAAAATTACATACAAAATAATCATCACACAAAATCACACAAAATTAATAATAAATTCTCAAATTCATCAAAATATATCTGGGTAACATCCGAGTTTAGAGTGCAAGGTGTGATGTATCATGTTTCCCATATTTTAATCTATCACTTTAGAATGCACACAAAATGTCCTCTTTTATTTTCGTCTTCTTTCTATTAATTAAGCAAATTTTTTGTACGTGGTAGAGCCACGCTGCAGCTATATTAGGGTTGTAGCACGAATGAGTTGGCTCGACCGGGGAAAGACCCTCCCAGTATACCAGTGTAAAATAGCAGCTAAATGTTGCTGTTTTTCGTATGGTGAGTGTAGAGATCCGGAGGCCCTTTTTACTGGAAAGGAGGCATTCTATCTTAATCCTCACGGGTGACAACGCATCTGCATTTTGAATCGTAATCGAGAATAGATGTAGATGCGTATGGGTCACAGCAACCACTTACCATCAGGTGGACTGTGTGCTCGTTTGTAACCCTATAATTTGAAAAAAGTTAGGAGCGTTTTTTCTCGCATTATCACGCACATACACCGCGCTGACAACACTGTCACGGACTAAATCGATTAAGTCTGCGGCTAGCAACCAATAAAAAAAAGTTAGCCGATTAAATTATAAAAGTACGCAATTTAGTCGTTCAATAGTTGGCTAACTTACAATTGTATGTCTGCAGGAGCTCTAAGGGAACTGTTTAAAGAAAATGATGTTCTAACTTTTACACAAAAACTGATAATCTAAAACTAAAATCACTTTTGAGCTTACTGAAAGTGGTAAACGACAGTATTAGTAATGTTAAAAACTTTACTAGAATTCTTTTTAAAGAAAAAGTATATCATTCATGGGGAAATAAACATGTAAATATAATAAAATTTTATATAAGTAATGTTTAAAGCCTTTGCGAAAGGAAATTCAATAATCTCATTTAAATTGTTTCTGCTCTAAAGCTTACTGTAATTTGCAAGAATTACTGTCCAAAAATTACCGTAATTTTAATGAATATTTTTATGACAAAGGAGCTTGGAACGGTTTCATTCCAATTCAACACGAAGCTTTGTATATTTGTGTTTTATTTATTGTTAATATAAATAAATAATATGTGGCTACACAGTAGGTTTAGAAGAGAATTACAAGTCCCATGGGAAATCAAAAGCGTGTTCGGTAAACTGCCTTAAGTTTTGTGTGTTTTTGGAGATACATCTCAATGTGTGACTGACTTGTGTATTTAATGCTTCTTTAAAGGTCCCTTTAATATGGTTGAGGAGGACCACGTGAGTCATACCTTTTAAAAAGTTCTTATTAAAAGTAATCTTTGATAGGTACTGGCTGTTCTGCTCGGGTTTGCTATACACACATAAGCATCAAATTTATTAAGGTCTTTTTTGATTACATCATAGAACACACATCAGTTATCAATAGGCATTCTACTTCTTTTCATAATGTATATACTACGCTATATAATAATAACCTTAATAAGAGAGAAAATTAAAAAAAATTGTACAACTGACTTCAATATAAATAAAATAAGAATTTGATCGATGTAGTAGAAGTCAATCATATACGCATTATTAAGAATAACTCAAAAACAATTTCATTTCATATTTTATATAAAATATTTTGTTTTCTCAAACATTCAGATTTCTTCACGTTGTTTTCCTTCACCGCAGAACACGTTAAAACATACCTACTACGAACTTTACGGCCAGCGCAAATTCTTCTGTTGCTAAGTGCCACCAAGTGCTCAATTAGAAGCAAGTTGTGACGACAAGAATCCTAACCGGAGATGTAATAATGTATGCAGGGGTGGTTTAATTAATGAAATGATCATTGTGGTAGAGCCGTACTCTCACAGAATAGCAGCGTAAAATAGTAGCCTAATGCTGCTTTGTTTCGTATGGTAAGTGTAAAGAACCAGAGACCCTTTTTACTGAAAACGAGGCATTCCATTTTAGTCCTCACGGTTGACAACGCATCTACATTTTGATTCGTAATCGTGGATACAGCAACCACTTACCATCGGGTGGAGTGTGCTCGTTTGTCACCCTAACCTATAAAAAAAGTTTTTATTTTAAAGAAATGTTGCGTACGATATACGTTATTTGCATCACAATATCTATTTTTTTGACTTAAAAACTTCCTCGAGCGTTTACATTTATTAAATTTAACTAAATTGAAATACTAAAAAACAAAAAGGTACAAACTTAAATTAAAGCGCACTTAATCTACTCGTATTGAGATTCATTATATCATTATTCTTAATTTAAAATTGTGTCATTTTGCAAAAGTTTAGGGGAGTTCAAAAAGGCTCCAAACTAAACCTCTCCACGCAAGAAGCAACATAAATTCACATACAATCTAAAAGTACTTGATTTACGTTGCAATATTTGTCTTAATGGTTTATCTTTGTCTGATGGTAATAGAAACTATGAGACATATTGTGTATGGGTAATTTATTACATGATCAATCTTGCAAATGGCCTGCCTTATGTCGTATCCAATAACGATGTTATTCAATCTGTCCATAACGTTTTGCTAACTAATCCTATTCTAAAATACACCATTAAGAAAATGAAAATTGCGTAATATAGATTTACAAAATAACAAAATACACAAGTGCTAGAGGCGCCATGTGAATACAGAGCTTTTACAGAATTACATTAATTATTTATAATAAAGAAGTACAGGGGGTTAGTTTGTACATTGATATATTTTTTAATGATTTATTGTTTTTTTGGACAGAGTAGATGTTATTATTAGCAATGTTAGTAGTAGTTAATATAACAATTTTATACCAACATTTTTGTCTGATTGTTTGTCGCTCTGTCTGTCTGTTTACTCGACACGTGAAAACGACAGGCTTCAAAAGAATTATCTTAATTGTATGATATAGCATACTGTAAATCGGTTAAATAGATCCAAGATTGTTGTTTGTTTTCTAAATTGTTACCAGGATAAGTATCAAGATAGAAAACAACGCATCTTCAAAATCTTTGGTCTTTTTTTATAATGTCATTACAACGGCATCCAATAGAAGCATGACCAGAATGGCGACGGCCAGCAGCGTTAAAGGTGTGACGTCTGATCAAAAGACGGAAATTAATCAACCAAGTTGGCGTCATATTGAAGATTTACGCTTTAATTAAAGTGTAAGTATGAAAAGGAAGCGTGAGGGGTGTGACAATAAAGTGCCAAATGAAAGTCCGTAATCTTGCCTACCCTTTTAGATAACAAACATCAGTGTTTAGGTACGTCTGGTCATCTATGTGTCTAGTATAGCAATTGAGATCGTCAATCCATCTGTCAATCGTAAGAAATTAAGGCAAATCCTCCTGAAAAGGGAGAGGCTCGTGTCCAGCCATGGCGTTTTGCGGGCTAATGAAGGATATGAAGAATAATTACAAATATTCAGTTTTTTAGTTGCCATGGACCCACAAGTGGAGCTAATGCACTTGTACTTTTGTTCGCCTCACTGAAGTTGTACAGATAGCGGGACGAGTTTTCAGCTCTAACTTTACCAGCAGTCGTCGATTTGTCGATCAAGTTTGTTATCAAGTAGTAAAGTTTAACGCTCGGAATCAAAGTTCTTTTACTCGATTAATCTTTCTTTCAGTCATCGATTTAGTCGGATATGCGATTGAAATCCGTTTGCACAGTAGATTGCATATTTACTGAAAAGTACACAAATTTGGTTCCACTGCCGCTGTGCTCCCGAATAGAGTCGCTACTTATTTCACTAGTGTGTCAAACTCGTAAACCGTGTATTATATCCCTCATATCTCTATTCCTCATATGTCTAGATATTGGTAAGGGAATAGATACTTTTTATTAGATATAATATACACGTATCTTACCATCTAATCTAACTTACTAAGCTTTGTCGGTATCCACGAGTCAAGCTTGATTAATGTGATTCCACAGGCAAAAAAAAATTATATCTGAAAATCACGAAGCAAGACTACTACGAAAATTGTGTGTTTACTTTGCATTTGGAAACAAATATATTTTGTATTTGTATTTGTACTGGATCTTTGGTTTCCTTTCATTATTTTTATATATATAGAATGAGGGTGTCAAACGAGCACAGAGCCCACCTGATGGTAAGTGAATGTTATTGCTTATAGACGTACATTTACATCGATGCTCGATTAAGAGTCAAAAAGCAGACGCTTTGTAACCCCTGAAAAGGAATGATCTCATTTCCAGTAAAATGGATCTTTTCTTTCAAAGGAGACTGCAACCTGCCCCATGACCTCTTAAGGTGATACCTCGAAAATTTGGTGGTTTTTCTTTTTCACATAGTTTTTTAAGTATTATAGATTACAAACCAAAATTTTGGTATATGCTTTTTGACTATATGAGCTTGGATTGTATAAAAGCAAAACACGATATCTTGTAATTTTCTTGATAGAAAAAAATTGCAAATTTGGCTCTAATTACTTACATTTTTCCATGACACCACAATATTTTTACGAAATGTGTGAAAAGTATGAAAGTGAAATTATCATGGAATTATTTTTAAGGCATAGTTAATAATCATATCTAGGTTCTGATAAACCATTTTTTTAATCCATAGCGTAGTTTTGTTAAAAAAAATGTTCTTTGGCGCTTACTTAGTTTTTTTCCGAGCGTGTGCTCGGTATAGCTATCTCATAATTTTGAGTATTTTGAAGTCCTTGCATCACTTTCATTTTGACACTCCCTCAGTCGTTCGTTAGCTTCACCGACAAAGGAATAAGCCACGACCCCAAAACTACGATTTATTTTCAAGGTATCCCCTTAAGACTAAGATGGTATGTCTTGTCACCTGCAAAAGCTATTCGGTATATATATATGCACTTTCTTATGTACAATAACGTAATAATATTTAAGTAAAATAAAAGTTGGTATTACATTACTAGCAATATCTTCATCATTATCAGCATAGGCCTGCCCCAGGAGTGGCTCAAAATGTACGATCCTAAGCCACTTGCATTTATCAACTTCCTGCATCTCTTTCCAGGATATCACTCTATCTATTGGAGACCGCCCTATACATACGACCACGAGATTGTTACTCAAGTATCCTCCTTCTTCATTAGCTATCGGTTCTTTGAATTTTTTTAAATTTATTTAACAAAAGTGTTTATACATATTTTATACTTGATTCGTATCAACCATTAAATCAATAATGAATTTTATTGGTACTCACTCTCGCAACTGACTCACTGCTTGGCATAAAATAACTTACTTCATTTTTTTTGCATAAAGGTGACAAACGAGCACACCTGATAGTAAGTGGATACTGTGGCCCATAGGCATTTTCATTTATCCTCGAATAAGAACCGAAATTCAGATGCGTTTTTACCCCTGAGGCCTAAGACGGAATGCCTAGTCTCCAGCAAAAGGGTCTCCGGTTTTCTACACTCACCATACGAAACACGGCAGCATTGAGCAACTATTTCGGGCTGGTATTCTGTGAGAGCGTGATCCTACCCCAATCGCGCCGACCTATTAGTGCTTCAACCACAATATAGTTGCAGCGTAGTTAACTAGTACCTTATATTGTAATATCAATTTAAACGATGCCGGCGCGGGGGCATTAGAGCTAGATTGCTCGAGCTTGAAGAGATTTTTGTGTAGTGAGTAAGTACTTAACTCCTGTATTTTATTTACATTAGTATAGATATAATATTTGAATCCGTTAACAGTTATATAAAATAGGTTTTTATAATATTTAAAAACCTTGGCTGATAATAACACCAGTGTATGAGGTTTTCGCTACCATACGTTGTTGTACAATATAACTCAATCTAATTATAAATTAATACTGATAAAACGTCCCGCTGATCTTCTCGGTGCATTCTCTGAACCAGTGATAAAATCATAAATGACATGACTGTCATTTTGATAAATCAATATTGATAAATAAATAATTACTTGTAATATTGTTAAACAAAAAATCTCTTGTATTGTTCTATGCACATTTTGTATCTGACAAAAGCTACCCACAAAGGTCAGTATCTTAAATTACTTAACTAAGTAGCCTATTCAAATATATATATAATTATTATATTGAATTTTGTTTCATTGGTTAACTCTATTATTTACCGTGTAGTGGTGGTGTAATGACAGCCAACGGTAACAGATAGCAGACCGGTTCATTCCATCGCTGCCAGATGTACTGCTTGTGGTGGGAAGTCCCGATTGCCAGCGGATTTTTTCATCACTTTTTTGAGATTCTCGGTCGTTGCGACTGTTACCTGATTACCTGTCTACAGTGTCAACAACTATGTGTGGGCGTGCGTGCGTGAGTGCGAGCGTGCGTGTGTGTGTGTGTGTGTAACTTCGTTTATTATTGTTCTTAAAATACCTCGTCGATTGCCACCAATTACATCAAAATCGGTTGATTGATGTTTTTTTAATGATTTCGAAATTTCTTCTTGGATCGTTTTTTTATTGTAATGCGTTAACTATTATATTGTAAAAATATTTGTCGAACGTTTTAAGATCGAGAATAGCGGGAAGTTCCTTAGATAACCTGTAGGGTCAACAGATTTTTAAGCTTCAAATGAATTTCTTGCTGTTTTTAATTAAAAGTTTTTAAAATCCGCTTTTTTATAGAATAAACGAGCACCACCACCCCTGAAGACAAAGACGTAATGCCTCGGTTTCAGTAAATAGGGTCTCCGGTTCCCAACACTCATCATACGAAGCACAGTCACATTAAGATGCTATTTTACTCTAGTATTCTGTGAGAGAATGGGCCTTCCCCGGTCGAGTTGACCCATTTTTGCTTTGTTTAAAAAATCTGTCAATACTGATGACTTTTACTTTTAAAAGCTACTTGATATCATCGTATGGGGTGAAATATAACTTCAAATAAAATAAAGACCTTTCAAAGTTCTTTGTCATAAGAGCTTTTAAATGCGTAATACTATTTTTTTTCTATACGATCTTTTAATAGAATTTTTCGATATTAAAACACTCTTCCCAATTAAAGATATGTATGATATTGATATAATAACTTAAAAAATAGCAACCTAAATCCGTTTTAATGCTGCTATTTTTATACGGAAGGGTTTGTAAAAGCAAGAGTCCACTGTAGCTTTACATTTTTGGACAGATTCCACATCCACTTCTTTTTAGAATATGTTTAATTTTTGCAAGTCACGCTGCAGCTATATTATGCTTTTAGCACGATTAGGTCAGATAGTTCGAGAAAGGACCATGTTCTCACAGAATACCAGCGTAAACAGCAGCTTAAAGTTGCTGCGTTTCGTATTGAGAGTGTACAGAACCGGAGACTCTTTTTACAAAAAACAAGGCCCATCTTAGTTCTTACAGGTTACACGGCATCTACATATTGATACTTAATTGAGGATAAATGTAGATGTCTATAGACCGTAGTATATACGACTGTGTGCTCATTTTTCACCCTTATTCTATAAGAAAAGGTTACGGTGATGTGGGCGCCAAAAGCAGATTTTTCACGCTTTATAGGTGCGCAGATATGCAATTTTTGTCATTAAAAACTATAAATAAACATTTTTTCAATTCATTATGAAAGTTAAAGATTTTTTTAAGTAAAATTAAGTTAGCCAAAACACATTTTGGCTCGATAGAAAAAGATCGCAAAGTTTCCTCAAAATCTACAGTTTTAGGTACGTCCACTAAGTGAAAAAGCTGTATTATTCGAATATAATGAAATCAATGTCAATTAAATTCAGGCCATGTGTTTACCAGTTAATACGGGAGTGAATTTAGGGTTTATTTTTCAATAAAAGAGTATATATAATTTAAAAAAAATATCAAATAAATATTTTGCGATTAAATAGCGCGCGGGCCGACCAAACATCCGCAAGTCGCTCCTATAAAGCGTGAATAATCTCTTTTTAGCGCCGACTTCACCTTAATAATTCCCAAATTGCAATTTTAGTTTTGCTGGCGTGGTCGATGTCGAATAACTTACGTACTTCATTTCATAGAATTTTTGAAGCCATTTAGCTATAAGCTATAGGACAAGAGCTCAACTTAGATTTTATATAACGAACTTACTGGTCCGGCGGACGATGTACTGCCCTATCCGGTGGGTGTCGCGACTAACTTTACTATATACAGTTTAAACATACCAGGGTAGCCTGAAAAGTTTACGACATCAATGTGAAGATGGCAGCAAGAAGCAGAAGCAGAAGAGTGTAGGAGTCGACGTCGAATGTCGACACAAAAATTACTTACCGTGTTGACGCAATCGACACTAGTGTCGACATTTCTATCTAGTGTCAGTGTCTTCGTGTATATTTACCATTAGACCAAAAAAAATTTCGAATGAACATTTCCAAAGCTATCTAGGCGCAGTTAAGGCGCACTGAATCCGAGTTTTGGCGAAGATTATTAATTACTGTAGATGAAACTTAGATACACCATTATACTTCCGAAATAAAAATACAGTCAAAACAATAGACTGCACAGGGGGTATCGGCCCCATAAAATGCAAAGACTGTGTTTTCGGCTGGGAAAGTAATGGCGACTGTTTTTTGGGATACAATAGAATAGAATATTTTTTTATTCAATATAGATTACATGTTGTAAATCTTATTGAAAATCATTTTTTACATTACTATTGTAATAGTCGTGGAACTATCTTAATCGATTATTTTCACGGAGAAACACCATCACAGAAGGAAAAACAGCCACATTTGCAAAAAAATAAAATCCTGTTTCTCCATGACAATGCACCGTCTCACACCTTAGCGGTTGCCATGGCGAAAATCCACGAATTGCGATATAAACTGCTTGCCGCCTTATTCACCAGATCTAGCCCCAAGCGACTTTTTGTTCCCTCATCTAAAAATTGCGCTCGGAGGACAGAGATTTTCGTCAAATCAGGAGGCAAATCACCTTCGTGACCAATTATTTTGCAGAGAAAAACCCGCCGCGTAATATTTGAAAGGATCTGTCTACAGATTGGAGCATATTATGTAGAAAAATAAAAATAAATTTTAAGAAAAGTTGTCGTATCTTTGTTAAGTCGGAAACTGAAAACTAAAATTGGTTAATAATTCGATCACAGCTCGTCATATCCGTCCTGATTTTGTGAATTTATTTTTTACTACTTAACCAACAAATACAGTAAATATGAGTCGTTTTGGAACAGTAATAAAGCATTTGTTAATAACTTAACTACAGTGCCGTCTGTCTTATTCCAAATTAGCCATCGTCCACGAATATCATCTCGACAAAATATTGTAAGTAATATATTGTGTGAATATGTGCTCAATCAGTGAAATCGTTCAGATGTTACAAGATCAGTATAAAATTATGTATTTTAAGACAATGATTACATTTTGATAGAAAAGTTTTGACTAATAAAATTAGGAATAATAAAAGAATAATATTTATTTCAGTCTTTTTGTCAGTCTAAGACGAAAGTACATTAAAATTTGTTTATACTTTTTAAAACATATTTGTGATGTCGCATATTTTTTATTTAAAAAAAGTCTAATGACCAAAGAATCAAATCCTGTTTTAATTGCCGTTTCTCTATTAGGAGTATATAAGCCTCTTATGCGTAGTCCTTTTTAACAAAGGTAAGTTAAGCTTTAAGCGTAGCTAATCTGGAAATGAAGGCCGCCTTACGTTAAGATATTTATTTATTTACTTAGGAAGGGAACCAAGTTAGTAGTTAAACATAGAAGATTATTCTTGGATTATGTTTTCCTATATAAAATAATACTTAATATTTTTAATGCCACAGGTTTGCGAAATGTAATAAAAATAAAAATCGTAAACCCAGTAAAACTAATTGATTTTTAACTTCCCGCTATGATATTTAATAATTTTCAAAAGTAGGAAGTTCATTAATTTCGGTCCTATTTTGAGAATGAGAGTTTTCATTAGGTCTCTAGACATGTTACGACTAGACACTCTTCCCATTATCAATCAGTGCTTCTGTTTAATAGATTTCCTATTGATTTAAATAATAGGTTATACAAGAGTAGCTTCAAAAATACTTTAAAAAAGTTCCTACTGGAAAAATGTTATCATAGTGTTGACGAGTTTCTACATGCTAATGCTATTACATAAAATTCAATGTTTTTAAACTTTTGATGACATTTTAAGAAATAATTGAATTTATTTTCTAACAAATGTAGTTATTATTCTTGTGTGATATTCAATACTTTAAATTTTATTGATAGTGGTGAGATTTGACTTGTAATTTTTATTGTAATTTTATAGTTATTGCCATTTTATATAATTTAATTGTATACTAATTATTGTAATCTCATATTTTTATTGTAATTTTGTATAGTTGTAAATTTAGTTGTTAATATTTTCAATTGTATTTTTGCATGAATTGTTCAACACAATTTGTATTGTTCAGAATAAATAAATAAATAAATAATTTCTCCACTTTTAGAGGACCTAGGAAGCCGTTCCGTCTATTTCCAGCAAGACGTCCGGCTCTGTGTGTGTGTATGGTTATAAGTATGTGTATGTTAATAAAATTTTGCCGTAGGATATCTTTATAATGAATGAACCGATCAAAATGGGCGAGTTCCTGGGATGGCCTGCAGAGTGAACATTTTCCAGATTTTTTAAATAAAACTTAAGTGACATAAGAACTTAGTTCGCCCGGCAGTTGTTGGCTATTACCGTCCATGGACTCCTGCAACCAATTCTAACCTCTGAGCATATGGATGGAACTCCTCACAGGCTGTAAGTATACTGGCTTCAGGCCGGAAACAAGCAGTGTTCTTATACGGCAGTGTCTAAGAGTGGTGCCTCCCCAAAATTACTCTTAAGCAGATATAATCCTATGATAATTTGTATATGATACTACTAATAGCTGGTACCCGGCGATTTGCTGCCGCACAAGAAGTAATTGTGGAAATATAGTTTTATAATATAACATTTGGGAGAGTTATTTTAAATTAGGAATGATCATTGAAATTGAATAAATATATGAATTTCAAATAAATTTGTCAAAACAATACGCGTGACATCTACTGTAAGTTAATTGTACTATGCCTATAACCTTCGAAAAAGTGCAAGCAATAAGATGACAAAGATTTTACCGCAACCTGATGAACGGTATGGCAGCGCATAAAATACGAACAAGCAAACAATAATGATTTTATATGTTAGATTAATTGCGTGACCACCATCACTTTTCTTTTCACTTTTCTTCATCATTTCATTCCAATATCCTGTATTCCTTTTTTTGGAATTAGAAACACTCAACGACATCATATTATATTATATTGACTTATTTTTTCTTCCCTTTAATCAGTTTAAAACATTAGATTTATCATAAACATTGATTTAGCTCACACAATACCGCCATTTATTTTATTTGAATCTCCATTAGCAAGTACTGGCAGTGTGAGAATTTAACCCGTATCATCCCCTGGGTGTTGTTAGAAGCGACAGAGTGAAATAAATCAGGAGGTGGGCGGCAGAGTATTTCCAATAATGACTTGAAAATTAAAAAACTGCGGTTGTCAATCCGCTTGCCAAAAGTGGCAACTATGGCAGAAACCCCCTATGAGGCAATCTATGGGGGAGACTGTTGTTCAGCAGTGGACTTTAATAAGCTTTAACGGTAACGGTAGCAAGTTTTAATGTAAGGAAACATGTTATGTATTCTATATATTATATATACAGTACTGCCATATGTTGGAGGAGTCACTTGCTACATCCTGAAGCGCCCTTCCATTAAAACATACTTTAAGCCGCCGAAGAAGATTGGTCAGTTTTTACCATCATTCAAGTGTAACGTCCCTCTGCAAGATGCAGGAGTGGACAAGCTTGATTGTGAATGTGGTCTCTCCTACGTAGGACAAACTAAAATATCAAATAAAACCCGCGTTAAAGAACATAAGCTGATGTGAATAATCAACGCTCCGGGAAGTCTGCAGTCTGTAAACATGTACAGTCTCGCCCCCGTCACTACATTAGATTTAATAGACCACAAATCCTTGCTAAAGGACACCGATTCCTTTATAGGATGATTCGCGAGGTTATTGAAAACAAAAAAAAAACATCCTAATTTCAATAGAGAAGATGGCTGGGCGCTAACATCTGCTTGGGATCCTATTATTAATAAATTAATAAAATTAAATCCCAACCCAAGCATACAACTCCAAGACTTCAAGATACTATAAATTCATACTGTGTAGATAGGAACAAAAATTAATAATTTTAATCTATGGTAACCGCGGTTAACTATGACATCTGGACGTTGAACATCTCAGTCCCCCCCGTGACCATGGGTGCTGTTAAGTACTGGAAATATCAGGAATATAAAGTAGTGAATATTCACGATAAAATCCGTAAAAACTTGTACTAATTAAATATATATTCTTGTTTTTTTTTTATAACTCCGTTGTGGACAATGTCGCTGGTTATATAATGATTAATTATTAGTGTGATTTAAGTTTTAATTGGTGTTCAGTAATAAAAGTAACAACGTAACAATACTTACCTTTTTGTTAGTAATATGTTATTAATATTGTTTAACTTTTGTTGGTACTAAATAAAATGAAATGAAAAAATCTGGTGAAGAAAAACAGAACGTATCATTGATGGGTACTGCTGACACATATACGAGAATAATCAGTGCCGAAGCTAGAGCTCCAAGCTAGGGCAAGCCCAAGATATAAATTGATAAAAATATAGATTGTTTTTTTAGCAGTTTTATAAAGAAACATCAATCTTGATCTGTCTCCACGCTTCAGTTTCATATTCAGTGCTGTCAAGGACGTGTTTAACAAAGCACACAGAAGGCATACCACTGCTAGATAGATTGTATTACATATCAGCAATTGCATAGCTTTGGTGGCTTTGAAGAAAGCCGTTTGGGTTTGTTTAAGCGAAAGAAAAAAAAATATTTACATCCAATACAATACACAAACAAAAGTAAAACACTAACAAAGTACAAACAAAAAAAATGTTTACATTCTAATGGATAAGAGATAAGATAAGATAAGTGGAATCGTCTCGCTTTCTTATGGAAAGATTTAATTACAACCACGTAAAATGTTGGTGAACGTTTTAATTGTACCAATAACTGTTTTTAATTGCGATAATTGATAAGTCTGAAATACACTCTTAACCTTGTGTATTATCTCAACAAAGTTTAAAGATTTCCTCTCCGATTACTAACGATTACACACTTCAGTTCATCACAAGGAACACTATTATCCTCCATTTTCATTAAAAATCTTTAAAAAAGATACATTTTGAACTCGTAATATCTAATCGCTTAAAATAATCACACAGAGTAAATAAACATTGAAACGTGAAATGAACTTGCAAACGTATTGCCCGCGCGCCTCCGCTTTTAACAAATTTATTCCCAAAAGCCTGGCTTTAAATCTCTATACTAATTGCTATATATACAATCGTAGTTATATTTCATTATAGAATATTTTGCCATAGGTTAGAAAGAGAGCGATCGTCTTCTCGAAAGCCCCGGTAAAAAGCCCACGCGAGCGAGGGTGACAATTATTAGCTCTATTAAAACTCATTTTTTATAACAACAGAGTATCGCTAAGGCAATCCGAGGTCATCGGTCGACATGTGTCGAACGGTGGAGTGCGCGGGAAATTTGAAATAGCTTGAAACATTTTACGAGTTATTTTATTAGTTGATATTATTGATTGATATTATTGATTGATTCAGGTTTAATAAGGCAAGCCCGGCTTTTCGGTTTTAATGGAAGCTTCGCCACTGAGAATAATGCTGTAGGGGTTTATGTAATTTACAAAGAGCAAACAATTATAGCTTCATCTGTCACAGAATTTTTAAGTCTACGAGTATTTTACGATTGAAATTTGCCACTGTTGTCAAATACGGTTACCTAATTGCTGACGTTTAAATTGGAATTTATAGTGTGATTTGCTGAATTCACTTTTTCTGGATTGTGATCGATCGCTCTTCTTTTGCAAGAATTTGTGGCCTATTAAATTTGATGTTCTTGTTGGTTCGATTTTGAACATGCTAATGAAATTGTTTGAATTGAATTGTTGAACAAATTTAAAACCCTATATGGAAAAACAACATGTAAATTACCTTCATTTATATTTGCACTCGTACATTAATAAAAGTAACCGACTTAAAAACAGCTCTTTTGGTGTATTATGCACACGCTCAGTCTAAACTAACTTACTTATTATAATAGTCATCTGAGGGCAACTGTACTGACATAGATAATCATCAGAATCTTGAGAAATACAGAAAAAACGGGCTCATACAGACCCTATTTCAGAAAACTTGGTGTACTGACACTTACATCTGTTTACATTATTGAATGTTGTTCCTTAGAAAATACCCAAATCTATATTATCCTGTAAATATTTTCAAAAGAAATGAATAATCAAACTCAAAATAAATTTAATATTCAGTTCCCAAAATAAAAGGCTGCAGTACACTACTCACGAAGTTCCTCGCCCGAAGTATTCCCCGAGGTCAGCCGAGGTACGAGGAGCCTCTGTAGTCAGTACACACTCGCTCAACTTCGTGAGGAACTAGTCGCTCAGACGCTAGGCGAGATGGAGGATGTACAAGTGGCAGCTGTGTTTGTTTTGTGCACTGTTGCGTATTTTAACTATGTGCGAATATTTGATGCAAAAAAATTATTGCCAGGGTGCTATAATACCCTTTCTCACTGGAGCAACTCCAAAAGCAATAGTATTTGCTCTTTGGACCAATTCATTTTTGGCTTCAGCAATTTGGATCGAATTAAAACGTTTTTAAATTAAACAGCACAACGTCAACTTTATAAAAGTAAGCTAGTGTATAGTGTACAGAGTCACTTCGTGCTCAAAACTTCGGTCGCTTGACTTGGGCGGAAAAAAACGACAATAATCGGAAGTCACCCGAGGTGAAGCGAGGTTGCCCGAAGTAAAGCGAAGTGTCCTGTACACACTCGTCTTTGCCCAACTTCGTTCAACTTTGCGAGCAGTGTACTGCAGGCATAAAACTACTTACAACACGTCACGATGGTAATCTTATTAGGTTAGGTACATATAAAAATTACGTGTCACATTGTTTCTCCGCAATGAACTAAACTACAGAACTAATTTTAATTAAATTTTGCACCCTGGGCATTTAGTCCAACTTGAGAGATAGGGTAATTTTTGTCACGATTATCAACCCTCAATATTTTTATTGCAAATTAAGGGATTTGTAGAACTAATGGTCGTCGGAAAGAGCAGAACAAAGTCTTCCTGACAAGCTAGCTAAAATATATAATAATGTTCCAAATAACCTCAAAAATATTGACAACACTAAGTCTTTTATAAAGAAATCAAAGTTATTCTTAACTGATAAGATATTATAATTTAATTGATGCGAAAAAGATGTGAATTAATAGTAAATTATAATTATAGAAAATAATATGTTATAACTAGTAATGCTAAGAAATATGTTAATTGATATTTAGTAGTTAAAATTTAGTATCCAGAACAAAAACTACCCTTGATTAAAACTACTTTTACGGATTTTATCGCGTTTATTCCCGATGTCATTGTTAAACCCGGAGTACCGGGTACCGGTGTCATTGTTAAACCCGGACGTCAGTCATTTCAGTCCCCCGTGACCATGGATGCTGGCAAGCACCCGAAACGTTGTGAATTAAAAATAAAAGTAGTTAAAAGTAAAATAAACGCGATAAAATCCGTAAAAGTAGTTTTAGTCAATGTGTAGTGTTCGCGTAAATGTAAGAAATCATTAAAAAACTACACTCTTTTAAACTGGGCATCACTTAATTATATTGTAAAATTAAGTATAATATTAGTTGCAACATGCAAATTATAGTAAAAAAAAAACAACAGAATAGTGCTGCTGCGTCCCGTATGGTGATTTGCTGGTAGCGAGGTATTCCATCTTAAGTGTCTTATTCACGGTCCGTCTTGCTGTACGTCTCGGCAAGGTCTACGTAGTCTAGTAGGCTTGACATACGTCATTTATTACGTACGAATAAAGCGCTTTAGTCTTCAGGGGTGACAACGCACCTGCATTTTGATCCTTAATCAATGACAAATGTAAATATCTATGGGCTCTAGTAACCACTTACCAATAGGACTGTGTGCTCGTTTTTCACGCTTATTATATTAAAAAGCGTATTCTGTAAACAAGCGTGTAAAGCCGTTGATCTTGGTGTCTATCTGGACGTTTTGGATTGCGGTTCCATCGGAGTATGATAGTGCGAGAATAGACTTGCACCGGTGCTTACGCATACACTCCTGCACAATAATCCTGTCTTGTGAATATGGCCACCGTGACGAAAATTCGGTCTGGAGGGCATTATTATAAAGATAAAATTTTTATCGCGTTCCTCAGAGCATTTTTCTATTGAAATTAATTCAATTATTTTACCATCGACAGTCGTCATAACTTCATAAATTGTATGTTTGTTCCTCTTTTATCACGCAACTCCATTGCAATTTGAGCAATATGTTCCAGGTTAACTGGAATAACGTTGTGGTCATATCTTGTTATAATGTACTGTAAGAATGGAAAAATAAAATTATTTTCAAACTGAACTAAATACAGTTGAAATAATTCTAGTTTATCTTTTGTTTTTATAGTGTAACTTTTACCTTAAAAGTAGTGTACAGTCTACATTACACACATTATTACATAGTGTTACAACCTATATAAATCCCACAACTTGTTACAGATCTCGCATTTCTGAAATAGTCAATCAGTAAATATTTCACGCTCCTCTAGTGCCTGTAGGCAGACTTAAATATCGCCAAATATTTTACTACTTAGACAGGCAGGTTTCCTCACGATGTTTCCTTAACCGCCGAGCTCGTAGTCAATGAGCGCTCTAAATTACAATTAACAATTTCATTGGTCCTGGCGGAGATCGAACCTCAGTTATTCGCGTACTGTAAGTTTACAACCAGCACTTATCCATCGCAGCTTTAAATTTGCGGTTTCATAATATCTGTAATATTATATTTATACAAGAATTTCCAGAGAGGGTAGGACGCCACAACACGATTCGCATCATCTCCACACAAATTTAACTTTTTACTGTAAACAATTGTGTATTCAGTACGTGTTTATATGTAAAAAGCGAATAAAACTCAGTGAAACAAAGACAAACATTGGAGACTTGAACTTAGATTATCTTCAAAGTATAATAAAACCTAAAATATTATACTTAACAGTGAATAACAACATCAGTATTCACCAGTGCTTACTTCTTTTAATGGATCGAAGATCGACGGTCTAAAAAAGAAAATATTAATATCCAGACTAACGTGATCAGTGCAAAAGTGAAATAAATTAAACAGCAGTACAATATTGTATACGATGAATACATACCTATTTACCTTTTTATTGCACGGCTGCTGGAATAATTAGCTAAAAGCGCCATCTGTTGATCAGTATCTATACTACCACCAATTTTGAACGATCGTAACCAATACAACACCGTCATAGTGCAGTAAATAAATAACCGAGAGCGCACGACACCTAGCGACATCTACTAGCGGGATTCTATACTACTGGTTACTTCGCCTACGCGGATTAGAGATGTGGAGAATCATGAAACCAGAGAGGTGAGAGATTAATAAACTTCGCGCTTGAAAATAAAATCGCAATCCTAAACATCTTTTTCAAAAAAAGCTCAACCAACGATGGACATGGCGCTCACCAAATGGAACATACAAAACTGAAATCGATTTCATCATGTCAAATCAACCAAAACTATTTCAAAACATTGAAGTATTAAATGTCAACTTTTCTTCAGACCACAGACCAGTAAGAGCGACGATAATATTAACAAAACACAAAAAAATAAGTCAAATTTTAGCAACTGCCAACACTCTACATTAAGGAAAGAAGAGGAAATATTGGGATACAAAGAGAGTATTACATCCTATACATCAGATTTACAAGACTCCTCCACTACTTTTGTACAAACCTACTATGATAAATTAATAAAAGCTATCTGCCAAAGTCTTCAGAGTGCGCATTCAGTAAATAAAAACGACAACAAAAGTAAAGGAATATTATCAGAGCGCACCTTAACACTTATGAAAAGAAGATATGAGCTGCAAAGAACTAAAAATAAAATCCGACCACTAAAAAATTAGCTTTCAGCACTGTATAAGCTAATAAGCAAACTTATAAAACAAGATTATACAGGCAGGCAGCTCAAAAAGAGCATTTAAGAAGTTGCAAACATGTAAAACAAGGATCGACGGACTAAATCAGACAAATAAAATATTTAATAATCGAAGTGACGTTATAAATGTTGCAACTGAATTTTATATAAAACCATATACAAAGTCAATGAACAAAACCTGACAGGATAGAGTAAAACAAATATTTCAAACCCTTACAGCAAAGAAGCTAGAGCACAGTTCGAGGTAAAAGAAATAACGGAAGCAATTAAACGTATGAAATCAGAAAAAAGCCCAGGCCCAGACAGCGTAACTAACAAAGCTATTGAAACATCCTGCAATTTCTCTACCTCTGATTCTCCTGTTCAACCGCTTACTAGAAACTGCCGATACACCTACTCAATGATCAGAGTCAAATATAATATTAATTTATAAAAAAGGAGACCCACGTGATATAGGCAACTACAAGCCAATAAGCTTATTACCATGCTTGTACAAACTCTTCTCTTCGCTAATAAATCAAAGAATAAGCAATATATTAGATTCCGAACAGCCCATTGAACAAGCGGGATTTAGAAAGGTCTTCTCTACTATAGACCACATCCACACCTTGGAACTACTAATCGAAAAATATCGTTTTCGTAGATTACAAAAAAGCATCCGACACAGTGTTTCACTCAAGCATCTGGGAAACGCTGGAAGAGCAGGGGGTAGAAAATATATACATACAAGTAATTAAAAACATATATTAGAACAATAAAGGTAGAGTAAAACTGGAAAAAGCCGGACCAAGCTTTCCCATTACCAGAGGGGTAAGACAGGGCGACCCTCTGTCTCCGCAATTATTTATTTCCATCCTAGAATCTACAATGAGGAAACTGGATTGGAATGAGTGTGGTATAAATATCGACGGGAAATACCTTAGCCACTTCCGCTTCGCTGATGATCTGGTTCTGTTGTCAGAAACGTGTACACAACTACAACTCATGATTCATTCACTGAACGAAGCTAGCAAACAAATAGTTTTAAAAATGAACCTGTCAAAAACAATGCTAATCACGAACAGTACAAAATCAAGAATATCAGTCGACAACGAGATACTTACCTATACAGAAAACTATATCTACCTAGGTGTACAAATCTTTTGACAGGAAAAAAGAATTAGAACGAAGAATATATAGATCCTGGAATAAATACTGGAGCTTAAAGGAAATATTTAAAAGTGATATGCCAGTAAGGGTAAAAACTAAAGCCATGAACACATGTTTCCTACCATGCTTAATCTATGCCTGTCAGACCTGAAGATATTCTAGCAAAGTAAAGAACAAAATAATCAGCTGCCAACGCGGTACATATGGAACGCAATATGCTGAATATCCAAAAAAGACAAAAAATAAGACACACTAAAATAAGAAATATTTCAAAAGTAGACAACTAAAGAAATGGGCGGGGCATGTAGCACGATTACAAGATGAGAGATGGACCAAAAAAATTATATAAAAATTACTTCATGGAACGACCCAACAGGTAAAGACTACAGAGAAAGACCCCATGCGAGAGGGTAAGACGACATCACAAAGATAGCGGGCCCAAATTAGTTATAAATAGCTAAAGACAGCGACTGGGATTCTTTGCAGGAGGCCTACACCTGAGGAGGGGTTCTTGCAAACCAAATTAACTTGAAAAATAGTTACTACAATCATAGATAAATAAATACACAAAAATAGATATAATCATAGGTTATATAAAAAATATTAGGTTTAGTAATAAGATAATTCTCTGTTACTTACTCTTTCATTTGTTTGTAAGAAATAAAAAGGCTTTTTACTATAATATTGGAGCGATAAATAAGTTAACAGCTCATCCAATTAATAGAAGCCACTGCAGCCCATTATCACGTTTTATAGAATAGGTGTGACAAAGATTAATAAATAAATTAAAGATAGATGATTACACGGACCACCTGATGGACAGTGGATGCTGTGGCCCTGAATTATCTACATCTATTCTTAGTTAATAATCAAAATACGGATGCATCGTCACCTGACAAGACTAAGATCGTATGCCTCGTTTCTAGGAAAAATCGTCTCCAGTTGTTTACACTCACCATACGACATAGAACTGAGCTGCTATTTTACGATATTATTCTGTTAAAAGGTACAACTTCTAGTATGTTTAAAACACCACAATATGTTTGTGTTAATCCAAATGTGAAAAAAAATTCAACGAGAACAGGTTTTATAGGTGTGCTACACCAGGCTTCTATCTGAGGTAACATCCCTAAGCAAGGATATAGAAGAGCTTGTTCCAAGTTTTATAAGCCATGGTTTTTTAAATTGGTTACTCGAAGTACCGGAACAGTATTTTCGGCTCAGACACAACATTGAAAATCTAGGGTCTATGATAATAGCAAATTAACAATGGATAATGTTTTTGAATAAATATTAAATACCGAGTTTTAGGTTACATCACAAATATTTTAAAATGATTTCATTGCTTAAGTACTTTTGTCTGTTTTTATCCATCCTTGGTAAGATCTAATCTAGAATGTATGTCCCCTGACTATATGAATTATTGAGTGAAATACAATTTATTGTACACCAGCCGGGCTAGCATGGGCAGGAGACAAAATTTTTATCCCCCGATCATATCCACTGACAAGGGATAAAATTGTCTTATCCCTACGCCAAAGCTTTATCCACCCTGCAAGCATGGGCCTATGGTGGGTATAATGTCGACAGTAGATAAACTTATCCCCGCGCGTAGATAATATATCATAGTATAAAGCTATAAACTATGAAGAAGGTCACGTTCAAGGAAATAAATCGAAACGCCACGAAACTGTGACGCTCCCGCAGCTAAAAATTCGAAAAGTAATAAATAATTATCAGAATTTAGTGTACTTAGTATCAAAATTTGCGTATTAACAAGACGCATCTAGCGGTGCAAATTTTTTTAGCCGCAAAATAATTTTTAGTGATTTTTAAGTGAAAAACCGTTTTTTCTCATATTAGCAAAACAGTAAATCGCTTGTGGCGCTCGATTAGTCGCCACAACCTGCTATTTTTTTAGTGATTTTGTGCGCCACCTAGGGACACATCATCCTCCAAAAATTTGTGATTTTTGGATAAAGGACATCTGAGTTATTAGAGGAAAAACGAAAATTACTTGGTTGGTGGTTTCGCGAACCAGGAGTCTGCGGCTGGATTTAAAGGTGTCACTTGTGGCGTCTTGGAAATCTCTTTCTGAAAATATATGCATCATCAGCCGGAAGTGTATATCCTCGGAATAACCACACTTTTGCAGCTGGTGTCCCACGTCTTGTAAATTTGTACTCTAATAACTTTTATTTTTGAGTAACGACCCCCCCCCCTTCATTTTTTTTGTATATAGAGGAAAAACTCATGCCCTTACTGTGGGTGAAATTTCAAATTTTTTAGGTAAGCAGTTTTTTAATAGTGAATTTTTTTGTAAAACGGGTCCGTTTTCGTCATTCCGTGATAAGTTTGTTTTACGTGTAGTAGCTAGCTAAACTAAGCACTAGCTCAAAAAATAATGAAATTGTCGTTCACTTTAATAGTTAGGAATACATTGATTGGTAACCATTTTACATTTTTTTTCTCTTCACACATGTTTTATAGGTACAGATACCGTGTTGCTAACACATCGCACCGTTCATAGTGACGCCAGTCTTTGATTCATGTGTGCGTGAGTACCACGTGACGCGCATATCTTACGTACCATGCCTGCATTAATGTGCGTGACTTCGGTAATAATAGTGCGAACCGATTACCCAAAAATTTGGGAGATTTTATATTTCATTTACATTGACGCACATATTGATTCTACGAGTAAAAATATGTGTGCGAGGCATGTGCATCTGTGTGTGTGTGTGTGTGTGCGTGCGTGCGTGCGTGCGTGCGTGCGTGCGTGCGTGCGTGCGTGCGTGCGTGCGTGCGTGCGTGCGTGCGTGCGTGCGTGCGTGCGTGCGTGCGTGCGTGCGTGCGTGCGTGCGTGCGTGCGAGCGTGCGTGCGTGCGTGCGTGCGTGCGTGCGTGCGTGCGTGCGTGCGTGCGTGCGTGCGTGCGTGCGTGCGTGCGCGTGCGCGTGAGCGTGCGCGTGAGCGTGCGCGTGAGCGTGTGCGTGTGCGTGTGTGTGTGTGTGTGTATGTACCTAATATATATTTAACTAATTTACTATTATTAAATATATATTACTACACTTCCGTACTGTAGAACCCAAAATATTGCCACTTTTTACAAAGAAATTAATTATTTTTCAATCCTAAGTAAAATGATGTAAAAAAGTAAGTTCGAAATGTATATTTAACTAATTTAACTAGAGTTTTTGTAACTATGGAATCTAAAAACTCCGTAGCAAAAATCTTTACAGGCATAGCCCTTAGGACTCAGGTGAATTCTACGATGCCCACTCTATGTTGTGTACGTGTCCTTGACATGAAAGTGAATTGAACATGTATACGTCCTTTCTTTAGGCTTTCACCAATTCAGGCCAACGACTTGAAATTACGGGATCGGTTGAAAATACGGAGGAAATAAAAGCAATTTGACATTTATAATATCAGTATGGATTGTCAAGAATGACAGATTAACTTTTGAAACCGTTTACAATCGGCTTTTAGAGGGTTAAACGATACACTCGCTCTTTCTCGCTCTAGTAAATGACGGTTCTGAGTGACCAAAAAGGATAGAAGGACAGGAAAGTGCGATTCCGTGCTGCCAGATCTATTTCAACCCTAAGCTTTAAAATGGTATAACTCGGTTAAAACCTGTAAAATTAGACCGTTTAAAACTCTTTTACAGATAATCATCATCATTCAGATCATGACTAAAGATTTGAAGGCGGTTATCAACGATTTCAACTGAGCGGATAACAACGGTTGTTTTTGTTTTTAACGGTTAACAACCGCTTTTTATAACTTGAAATGGATAAAAACATTTTTCGGCAATAAATTTCGACTCTGTGGTAATGAATAAACCACACAAAGTCCTATAATATATAATAGTCCATTTTTTTGAGATATAATTAGCACATTTTCAAAAATAATAATTGAAGTTGATCATCTTCGGTAGGTATTAACTTTTTTTTAAATATTAACCACACAAATAATTATTATAATAATATAATTTAATCACATAGCTAAAGCCCTCATTAGTAATGTAATGATGAAAGAATTTTCAAAATCGGTCAATTAATTTTCGAGATTAGCCAAAAAACACATTCATAGAAAGTAGCGCCCTCTATAATATAAAATACATTCTACATTAGACATCTATAATTATATATAACGTTCTAGTGGTAAAAGAATTTTCAAAATCGGTCAAGTACTTTACGAGTAGAGCTAAAAAAACATAGTCGTTGATAGTAGTGCCCTCTATAATAAAATGCATCCTTTTTTTTGCGGATGGAAAATCATCTAATCACCCCTTTCGCTCTGGGTGGAGCGTAAGGGAGTGTCAGACTTTTACTGACTAAAAACCATCCGTGTTCCTTCAGTGCCCTTACGTTCCGGAGCCGCGGTATCTCTTTCGAACAGCCCGCAGCCCCGGCAGGCGTCGGCCCTTGCGGGCCCCTTCACGCTGCTGACAGCTCTTTGAGGCGCGCGTGGAACAAAACGCGCCGTCGACACGGCCTGTCGTCATTAGACGGACGGACGACGAGCTACCCATTGCTCGCCGTCCACAGGCCCGCGCCTACGGTGGCCGGGGGCCACGACGTAGCCCCCGACGCCAGGGGCGTCTCCCGCGGCGGCCGGGGAGGAAAGCTGCTGCTCTCTCCTTCTCCCGCTCTGCCACCTCCTTCGCTAGCATCACCGCTTCGCGGAAGGTGGTGACGGCATCCCATTCCGTCTCGCTCCGGACCATGGCTTCGACTAGAGCCGGACGCGAGAGGTCGCCGCCGCCTATCGCCGCTACGAGGACACGGCGGTGCTCCGCCCAAGCAGGGCACACCTCCACGGTGTGTTCCACCGTGTCCTCCGGTCCATCCTCGCAGTGGGAGCATCCGGGCGTTTCCTCCCGCCCGATTCGGTGCAGGAACCTCCCAAACACACCGTGTCCGGTGAGGACCTGCGTCAGGCGGAAGGTGAGGATGCCGTGGCGTCTCTCAAGCCACTCCTCAAAGAGGGGTCTTATCGCCGCTATAGTGGCGTGCCCAGCACGGGGTTGCGACAGTCGCTGTCTCCATGTCGCCATGAGATCGTGCCGGAAGTCTGTCCGCTGCGCGACAACTTGCCGCGGCAGCGGGGTTTCCCCACGGCACTGTGCCTCCGCACGCCATTCGTGCAGGCGCGCGAGGACTATCGCCTCCAGATCCCATGGCGGCAATCCGGCAAGGAGGCTCGCCGCCTCGCGGGAGATTGTGCGGTAGCCGCGAACCATTTTCACGGCTATCACCCTTTGGGGCGCGTTCAGGTGGTGGACGGCAAGCCGCGCCAAACCACTCGCCCACACCGGGGCCTCGTAAAGGGCCATGGACCGCACGATCCCCGTGTAGAGCCTCCGGCAGGAGGCATTTGGCCCCCCCAGGTTCGGCAGGAGCCGCCTGAAGGCCAAACGTCGGAAGTGCTCAACGAAGTTCCATCGGCCGTCGAGGACGAGTCCTAGGTACTTCAGCGTCGACTCGACGCCGATGGATACCCCTCCTACCATCACTGAGGATCCCGGTGGTGGCCTGTTCCGAGGACCATGGAAGTGCATGGCCTCGGACTTGTGCAGAGCCACCTCGAGACCCAGTTGCCGAATCCTCTCAACGACTATCGCAACCCCGCGTGTCATATTTTCCGCCGCCGCCTCGTACGACCCCCCTTGTGCCAGTACCAGCGTGTCGTCAGCGTAGCAAACTACGCTGACGCCGGTAGGGAGGTCGACGCGCAGCACCCAGTCGTAACCGATGTTCCACAGAGGTGGCCCCAGAACCGAACCCTGTGGGACACCGCACGACATCTCTCGCCGGTTCCACTCACCGTTGCGACCGGGGTAGATGACGGCCCTGTCCGTCAGGTAGTCCCCGACTATACAACGGATGCATCCTACGTTTTACATTCATAATAGCATTCAGTGCCGTGTAGTGGCGGTTAAGAATATCCACTACCCCATATCTTCCCGTGGGTGTCGTAAAAGGCGACAGAGGGAGACAGGCAGGAGATGGGCAGCAGCATCTTCCTGATAACAGCAACTGTACGATAAAAAAAACTGCGGTTGCCAACCCGCTCGCCAAGCGTGGCAACTATGGCAATATACCCCCCATGAACAATTACACAAATAGACGGCCCCCAGTCCCCGGCAGCTCCGCTATTCCTGGCTACGGTGGCGACCATGGTAACGGCGGGGCAGGGGGTGCTAAGAATCTCCGGTGGAGGTTCGGTTGCCACCTACGACGACTCGACCTGGCAACATTTAACGCACGCACACTGAGGACTGACGAGAAGATTCTGGAGCTGGAAGAAGAGATAGACAAGTTGCGCTGGAGTATTATAGGATTATCCGAGGTCCGAAGAGAGGGGGAGGACACGGTGATTCTCGAATCCGGCAACTTGTTCTATCACCGGGAGGGCGACCATCTGTCCCAAGGAGGTGTCGGATTTATCGTCCACAAGTCTCTCGTCAACAACGTTGTAAAGATTGGGAGTGTGTCGACGAGGGTCGCGTACCTGATACTCAGAATCACCAAACGGTATTCGCTGAAGGTCATACAGGTTTACGCACCAACCTCGGCACATTCCGATGAGGAGGTGGAGGAAATGTATGAGGATATTTCCAAAGCCATGCATTCCTCCAAAACCCACTACACGGTGTTGATGGGAGACTTCAACGCAAAACTAGGCACAAGAGAAAACGGTGAGCTGAAGTTAGGGAAATTTGGAATAGGGCAACGGAACCGAAGGGGCCAGCAGCTGGCCGACTTTATGGAGAAAGAGGGACTCTTTATGATGAACTCTTTCTTCCAGAAGCGGCCCCACAGGAAGTGGACCTGGTCGAGCCCCGACGGTTCGACAAAAAATGAGATTGACTTCATTATGACGACCAGACGCCAACTGTTCAGTGATGTCTCAGTGATCGCAAGGGTAAAAACTGGCAGCGATCACCGAATGGTTAGAGGCACACTGAACCTAAACGTTAAGTTGGAGAGGTCTCGTCTAATGAAGTCAACGCTCCGTCCCCCTCGTGCTCTAATCCAGAATCCCGAAAACTTTTAGCTCGAGTTGCACAACCGCTTTCAGTGCCTACAAGATTGCAATGCAGTGGACGATATGAATGACAAGCTCGTGGAAACTGTCCATGCGGTCGGAGCTAAGTTCTGCAAGACCCGCCGCAGAAGAACACAAAAACTCTCCGATCACACTCTTAATCTCATGGCTGTTAGACGGGAGATGAGGCTGCAATCGTCAACAGATTTGACAGCATACAGGCAACTGAACAGACAGATCTCCAAATGCATGCGGCGAGACTTACGCAACTTTAATACTTCTCGTATTAAAGAAGCGATCGAGCGGAACCAGGGCTCCAAAGTCTTTGCCAGAGATCTGTCTGCCAGAAAGAGCCAACTGTCAAAGCTGAAGACTGAGTGTGGCAACATCGTTTCCGGGACACCTGAGATTCTGAGTGAGATTGAGAGGTTCTATGGGCAGCTGTACACATCATCGTTGGAGCCACACTCAGGTGTGAGTAACGATCCAAGAGCAAGTCTTATCCGACACTATTCCGATGATATCCCGGACGTCAGTCTGAGCGAGATTAGAATGGCTCTCCAACACCTTAAAAACGGCAAGGCCCCGGGCGAGGATGGAATTACAGCGGAGCTTCTGAAAGCGGGTGGAACACCGGTACTTGAAGTCCTTCAGAAGCTCTTCAATTCCGTCCTCCATGGTGGCACTACTCCAGAGGCGTGGAGCAAAAGTGCGGTGGTCTTGTTCTTTAAGAAAGGCGACAACGCTCTCTTGAAGAACTACAGACCGATTTCCCTTCTGAGCCGCGTCTACGTGCTGTTTTCGAGAGTCATTACGAATCGTCTCGCAAGCAGACTCGACGACTTCCAGCCTCCCGAACAAGCCGGTTTCCGAAAAGGCTTCAGTACCATAGACCACATACATACCCTGCAGCAGATTGTACAGAAGACTGAAGAGTACAATTTGCCACTTTGCCTGGCGTATGTGGACTATGAGAAAGCCTTTGATTCCGTCGAAATTTGGGCGGTGCTGCAGTCCCTTCAGCGGTGCCAAGTTGACTGTCGGTATATCGAAGTGCTGAAGTGTTTGTACAGTAGGGCTACGATGGCTATCCGAGTACAGAACCAGAGCTCGAAACCTATCCAACTGCAGAGAGGTGTAAGACAGGGTGACGTTATATCCCCGAAACTCTTCACCGCTGCTTTGGAAGACGTTTTCAAGCTACTGGACTGGAAAGGATGCGGTATTAACATCAATGGCGAGTACATCACTCACCTTCGATTTGCCGACGATATAGTCCTTATGGCAGAATCGCTGGAGGACCTTAGCACTATGCTCAATGACCTCAATGGTGTCTCCCTATGGATAGGTCTTAAGATGAACATGGACAAAACAAAGATTATGTTCAATGTCCATGTCACACCTATGCCGGTAGTTGTGGGGAGCACTATGCTCGAAGTTGTTGACGAGTACGTTTACCTGGGACAAATAGTCCGACTAGGTAAGTCCAACTTCGACCGAGAGGTCAATCGACGGATTCAACTCGGCTGGGCAGCGTTCGGGAAATTACGACACATCTTCTCGTCAGGTATACCTCAATCTCTGAAAACTAAAGTGTACAACCAGTGCGTGTTGCCAGTGATGACTTACGGATCAGAGACGTGGTCCTTCACTGCTGGCCGTATGAGGACGCTCAAGGTCGCTCAGCGAGCTATGGAGAGGGCTATGCTCGGAGTTTCTCTGCGTGATAGACTCAGAAATGAGGATATCCGCAGTAGAACCAGAGTGACCGACATAGCCCAACGGATTAGTAAGCTGAAGTGGCAATGGGCCGGCCATATAGCTCGAAGAACCGATAACCGATGGGGAAGAAAGGTTCTCGAGTGGCAGCCTCGTACCGGTAGGCGTAGTGTAGGGCGACCCCCCACTAGATGGAGTGACGACCTGGTAAGATATGCAGGAAGTCGATGGATGCAGGTGGCTCAGGACCGTGCTTTGTGGCATTACTTGGGGGAGGCCTATGTTCAGCAGTGGACTTGTGAAGGGCTGTAATGATGATGATGATGATGAATAGCATTCTAATGGTGAAAGAATTTCTACACACACAGTAAAAACATAATCATCCTTTTTTGTCTGTAGTTGGATAAACAACCAGTTGACAACGGCTGCAAATCGGCTGCTTTGGATAAATATCCGTGTGTACGGTTGCTTTACATCTATAATTCATGACATTAAAAATGGTAAAAACATTTCATACGCTAGGCAACACTCTCAGCTTATTGTGCAGCATTATTACTTGTAGTGACATTCAGCTTCCGTATTGTTTTATAAAGAAATACACCAGAAAATTGTATACTTTCTTATGAAAATTGATGTTATTATGCTTATCTTTTTTCCAAGACTAATTTTACACGATGTCACAGCACAAACAGCCATTTTACGTAATTAACGTAACTAAGACGTAACGTAAATAAGACGGGTGCGTGACGTATATTCGCAGCGAACGTCGCTGGCGTAATGGTGGAAGGATCGAACGAATACGCCAATATTGGCGCATTTTAAATGGAAGCGTTTTAGGCGCGCGTACACGGTGTCTTAAAACATCTTTGCTCTTATCTTTATTTCATGCCCAACCTGTTTTATTATATATTTGTTATAACATCTCTGCACGTTTGTTAATTTTACGCATTATTAGATTTAGTATAGCTATAAGGTTCATTTTCTTATTATCCTATTTTAATTTTGCAGTCTTCTTTCCATGTTACAAATTTTACTTGTCTACTAATTTAGTTGTAATCCCATAGATATAAGAAAGCAGTGAAGTGTAATATCCACTTTATATTTATAATTAATTTAGTAGACTTTATATAGTTGATAAGTTCTTTTTTGTATATACTTACCTTTTTTTCTCTCTTTTAATATTATTAACATAAATGTTTAAATTATTATTTCATGCCTTCCTTTAATAATGTACACTACATTAAATGTTACTAATACATTGCTGTGGCGACTAGAGACTACTGTAAATAATTAAGGTAATAGTGTCATTATAAAATTGTAAATTAAAATTTATATAGACAGTGTGCTAACTATAGAAATATTATATTAATTATTTATGTTTTTGTTTATATTTTAATTTGTTTCGTTTTACATAATGATTTATTATATTTACGCGAACACTATACATTGATTAAAACTACTTTTACGGATTTTATCGCGTTTTATTTATATAAATTTTAATACCCGACGTTTCGGGTGCTTTCCAGCACCCATGGTCACGGGGGACTGACGTGACTGACGTCCCGATGTCAAAGTTAACCCGGAGTAACTGGAAAGCACCCGAAACGTCGGGTATTAAAATTAATATAAATAAAACGCGATAAAATCCGTAAAAGTAGTTTTAATCAATTGTTTTGTTTTGTTTAGTTTTAAAATTAAGTAGACTTACATTAACTTTATTATTAACTTATATTTTCTTTTACCTATTGCTTATTATATTGCTAACCTGTTAATAATTTTTGTTAAACAATATATGTCATTTATAATAATTGTTATATTTAGTTTAAGCATATTTCTGCCTTGTTCTTATTTTTTCTATTATTGTAATTCTTTCTTTATTTTCTTTTGTATAATATTTAAGTTAAGTATACATTGCTTGTATCAAATCGCAGGTATTACTTCGCTTGTGATTGCATTTATTAAAAAATATTTGTCTAGAATTAGGCCAATCGTGAAACTGGACAATACAGACCCTTTGGAGGTGGTGTAACCTCTGGAGGAAATAAAAAAATCCTATCCCCGCAATTACTGCTATTATAAGAAAATTACAAAATACATCAAAATTGATGTCTAATCTAAGTCACAAAGATTTAATTTTAATTGAAAATGATGAAGCATGAAGAATGAAAATGTAATGATTTCAAACAAAACAAATAATAAATAATTTTATGATTATGAGTGTTGTGTTATTTGTATTCCTAATATTATGTATATTAGTCTTTAAAATATTTCACAAGCTTTGCTAAAGAATAAACATATTTCTTAATTTAAACCTTTCAATTGTAACTACTAAGTTTGATAACTTTATTTTAAAACATTAAACTTCCTAAAATATAGTATAGACCGATTCTATTATCATTAAATATGACTTGACCATTAACGCATTGGGTATTGTGGACACAACCTATGTAATTAAATCATGGCATTGAGCTATTGAGACTCAATAACTCAATGTTTAGGGGGTGACTACAATCTGAAAGGTTGTAGAATCTTTAACCGGGACGACTTTAGTCTCATGGGACCACCTGTAAGACTATTGTGGCACACATGAATTACAGTTATTTTTTGGGGAAAGGGGTATATTAGATTAATATAATACTACTATTCTTTATTTAGAAAAAAACTTGACTATTAGGTTTTAGGTTTTTTAAAAACTATAACATGTTTTAAAGACTGCCCTTTCCTTGTACTAAACCCCAGTCTGGGATGGTAGGTGAAATATATCAACATGGGTGCAATCAATAGCCCTAAGAATATCTGGCAGACCATGCTCTGCTAGGTATCCTCTAGCTACATTTTGCCTTGCTTGTTATATACCGGAAATGACATTCACTTCAGTATTAGTCAATAATAAAATAAAAGAAGTAGATGCACTGAAACTTGTATTCACCTACACAAGAGGCTAATTAACGTATATTGCTCCCCACATTCTAATGATGGCCCCAATAACTTAGGTCAAGTATTTGCTGATTATTTGTTGTTTGAACAACAGCCATGCCATGGTCTTGACTCGTACCTCTCTAGCAGCTAACTACTATCTGCCAAGAGACTGAAAGATGTAAACTACCTACCTAGAAAAAATATTAAGAAAAGTTAGCCACATGTATTGATTGCAAATATACGATGTTTCTGGACAAGGTGGTTGTAATAGATGCTTACTTCAATATACACTGATATTCTATCCACAGAATTAATAGATTTCAAAGCCTCATAGAGTTCTTTACACAAATACAAAACACAATCTTTGAGCATCCGAATCCAGCGTAGAAATTCGCTGTCGGGGAATTCCAATAGAATAAGTATTCTGATCACGTATCGATCGCCGATGTATATATATATATATATATATATATATATATATATATATATATATATATATATATATATACTACGAATATTGAAATGACTAACCTTGGTTTTCTTTTAATAGTATAAGAGTGACAAACGATTACACAGTCCACCTGAGGGTAAGTGGATGCTGGGGCCCATAGACATCTACATCTACCCTCGATTAGAATCAGAATGCAGACGCGTTGTCACCCTTGAAGACTAAGATGGAATGCCTCAATTCCAGTAAAACGGGTCTCCGGTTCTCTACACTTACTATACGAAACATAGAAGCATTAAGCTGCTATTTTACGCTGGTACTCTGTGAGAGTCGAGCCAACCCATTCATGCTTCAAACCATAACATAGCTGCAGCGTAACTCTACCACGTATGAAAATCAGTGGTTATAGACCGATGAGCTAGAGACACTCAGCAGAAATACAGTGCAAAAGAAGGAGGAAGAAGGATATCTTACGCAACACCACGTCGCAAAAGATACGTTGGGGACGAGTACCTGAAATCAAAACAAAAATATGAATTAGAAGTTGCAAAATCACAGACGCAAAGTAGAAAAAAATTCTACAGTACCTAAGATAGAGAAAGCCTCTGGGTTGGGATTTATAGGATTATACGAAGAACCTATAAGAGACAACCAGATGTGACAATAATTAAAGACGGAAGGGCCTTAACTTCTGAAGGATCAGTGGAACATTTAGCAAATACATTCTACCCAAATGACATAGCAGTAGATGATAACATCGAACATCATATAGTAAGAACTCTAGTAGCGGATGAAAGTCAGACCCTACCAGATGACGAAGATGACTGCGACTTCACAAATTCCGAACTCAGAAATACTGTGAATAGCTTTAATCCAAAAGAAGCTCCGGAGTCATATGGATTCACAGTGGACATTTGCACCTTTATTATTATTTATATTGTATATACATATATATATATATATATATATATATATATATATATATATATAAATATATATATATATACTACGAATATTGTAAAAGAAAGAAAAAAGTGCAAATAAAAACAAAGGAAAAATATATAAATAGTCTAGTTTAAAGATTTTGGGAGGCACAATGCGGATTTAGACCTGGAAGAGGATGCACGGATCAAATGTTTTCTCTCCGCATGATCACGGAAAAGTTTCTGAGTGTTAACCAGAGGATTTTCTGTGCTTTTGTGGATCTGGAGAAAGCATTTGATAAAGTTATAAGGAAGAAAATGTGGGAACTGTTGCCGGGATATGGTGTGGATGGTCGATTGTTAAGGGCTGTGCAGTCACTTTACTATGACTGTAAAGCCTGTGTGCGGGTAGGGCATGACCTGTCACCCATGTTTAGCGTCCAAGCGGGCGTAAAACAGGGTTGTGTCATGTCTTCCTGGCTGTTCATACTGTATCTCGACAGCTGTTTACAGAAGCTGAAAAATAGCTGTTTGGGTGTGAAATTTGGTGAAATTAAAGTAAATTGTCTGCTGTATGCTGATGATGCAGTGCTTATTTCACCATCAGAAGCAGAACTGCAGGCATTAGTCACGTGTATGAAAGAGGAATGTGAAATTAAAGGTCTCCGTTTGAATGCTAATAAAACTAAGGTTCTGGTATTTGAAAAGGACGAAGAGAGAACGAAATGTGAAATATGGATAAATCAGGAATGTCTAGAACAGGTAAATGAAACTGTATACTTGGGGAGTGCTTTCAGCCGGGATGGAAGATGTGATTTAGATGTGGATAGGCGTGTCGCTGCCGGAAACAAAGTCAATGGTGCCCTGAATGCATTAGTCAAAAGGCAAGGCGTGGTGAAGAGTGCACGCCTTGCACTACATAACGCAGTGTTGGTACCGACTTTGTTATATGGCAGCGAAACCTGGGTATGCCAGAAGAAGCATAAAAGCAAGTTGAATGCAGTGGAGATGCGATCTCTTCGTAAAATGTGTGGCGTTACCATAGCCGATCGAAAGCGAAACGAAGAGATTCGCAATATGGCAGGATTGAAAGATGACCTTATCACAAAAATTGATAGGGGCGTACTCCAATGGTTTGGGCACGTTGAGCGAATGAGTGAAGACCGAATGGTGAAGAAAATATATAGAGCGAAAGTAAATATTAAAAGGTGTCGAGGTAGATCGAGACTAACTTTCGAAGACCATGTGAGCAAATTGCTCGAATAGGGGAGGGTCAAGAGTACTCGGATACCTAGACGTGCATGTATGAAGAAGTTAATGAACCTGAAAGAAGCGAAAGAGGTATGTAAGGATCGTGACACTTGGCGATCTGTTCTCTCTGGCTACCCCGTTTGGGATTGTGCGTGAAGATAAGTAAGTAAGTAAGTAGTTTAAAGAGAAAAAATGTTATTAACTATAATAACATATGTTAGATAGTTTTGACACCGGTGTATGCTAATTTATGCACTGACCCTGTCTAACAGAAAAAAAGTGAAATAACAAAAAATACGACGTGTGTAAAAAAGTGGACCTTATGGAGCAAGAGAGGCATAAACAGAAGGAATATATTACTATACTTGAAAATAAGGTGGAAAATATGATGAAAGCCCAACGTAAATGTTCATTTGAACTGAAAAATGTCCCAAGATCGGAAAAGGAATCCAAAGAAATGTTGTTAAACATGGTAAGCAATTTATCTACATCACTTAAGGTCAATATACAAAGTAATGACATTAAGGATATATACAGGACGACCATAAAGGGCGATAAAAAAGCCTATTGTTGTCGAAATGTCAACTTATGTCCAGAAAATGAACATTACGAGCGCCGCTAAAAAGTACAATAACCATAATAAGAATAATAAATTAAATACCCAGAACCTAGGTCTAAAGGGAACATGTACCCCTATTTTTATCTCTGACCATCTCACACCTAATGGTAATAAACTATACTACTTAGCGAGGGAATTGTCAAAAAACCTGAAGTATAAATATTGCTGGACCTCGGTAGGTGAAGTTTTGGTGCGGAAAAATGACTCATCCCCGATCATAAAATTATGAATGAAACACAAATAAAAGGTATTTATGAGGCCAACAAATGACTATGTATGATCTGTGTACTTAGTTTTAAGTGGACCCATGTTTTTCAAAGTGTTCATGCAATTATTATAGGTTATATACTTAACTTTTTTAGCTGTATGTTGCACCTATGTTCTGTTAACTCTGTTTTTGTCAGTTACTCATTCATAACTTACACACTTTTCTTGTCTCACATTTACCTTAACACTTACTCCAACACACAAACACATATTACACTCACACACCTCTCGATAAAAGTTCTGTTTTTGCTAGCTAAACATAATACCTTGCAGTCACACTGTAGATTGATTGCAATAATTAACTTTGATCTGAGAGTCTGAAATAACCAATGTAGGAATATTATTTTTCACTTTTATTCTTTCGTGGTAATCAGCTACCTACTACTCCTTTATACAAATGATATTAAATTAATACCTGTTAGACAAATTCACTACACACAAAAAAAACTACCTAATTTTTTATGGATAATTTGTCCCATCCGTATAATGTTATAGACAATATTAGTATAGCTCAGGCCGTACCTTGCACGCCTGAAGAGTGTTATTTACACATCTCTACAAAAAGTCACCTAACCATTCTTACCCAAAACATAAGGAGTATATACAAAAATCTTGATATTTTTCAAGCTATGCTCCACTCAACTAAAACCGATTTCGACGTGCTAGTTATGACTGAATGTCATCTCTCAAAAATAAAAAGTATTCCCAAACTAAATGATAATTATAACACACACTTTACAAAAAATATCTTAAACCAATGTGATGGCGTAGTATTTTATGTAAAAAATAATCTAAGCATCAATGTATTTGAACCGAACATTACAAACGCGTCCTGCCTTGTTTTGACTCTTTACGATACTGTTATAATCGGCATTTATCGCACTCCATCTATTAGAAATACCGACGAATTCGTATCATCCCTTCAATTTCTTCTCATACAATATAATTGCTATCCGAATATTATTATAACGGGTGACATAAACATCGACATCAAAATCCACTCTAAAGATCCTAACTGTCATAACTATTTAACATCACTCGCTTATTATGGGATACTCCCAGCTCACAGGCTCCCAACCCGTGATAAAATGAGCTATGATCACGTGATGCTGAAAACGTCTCACCCTGCTAAATCACTTGTTCTTACTAACCCTACCACTGACCACTGTACAGTCATCCTTGATGTGATGTTTGAACCTCTGCGACGCAATCTGGCACTAAAAACCAAAATTTCAATCAATTTTGATGCCACTTTGAATGACATTAAGGCGGACTTACCTGATATATTAACAATAACCGACCCTTCTGAAGCTGCCCAGGTCTTGGTTAATAAAATCTCCACTGCGATTAAAAACAACCAAACTATAAAAAGTGTCCCTTCAAGAAAGATACATATCAAGCCCTGGATAGCCTCTGGAGTTTTACGTTGCCTTCGCAATCGCGACAAACTTCATCTAAAACTAAAAGTATAGTAATAGTAAGTATCCTTTTAATGAAATCTTGATAGTAACCTATACACGTTATAGAAATTATTGTAGTAAACTTGTTCGAAAACTTAAAATAATGCACGAAAGAAACAATTTAACGAGGGCTAATAAAAATCCTAAATTACGGTGGAAAACTATAAAATCTATATGTAATATAAACAATAATAAAAATGACTACATACATAACCTACTCTCACTTAAATTCACACCGATGGAAGCTGCAAATTGTGCTAATAATTACTTCTCCCCCTCCCCCCTCACTTGTGCTAAATTAAAAAAATTGCTAACAACTACTCTGCTTAGCCTCAACTATGAAGAAACAGAACTGCTTATTCGCTAAACAAACACACACACGCGCGCGCGCGTGCGCACGCACACACACACACACACACACACACACACACACACACACACACACACACACACACACACTTTCACTCTTTCTTAAGTATCAAAAATGTCATCAATTCATGTCTTAAGGATTGTTAAAGCACTAATAAAATATGTAATATCCTATGTTTCAAATTGTTAAAATTTATCTGTTGGAAGAGCGGGGTACCCCGTAACACAGGTTTTACCAACCCAGTACAGGGACCCTTGCCACTTGTTTGTTACTACCTTTTGAAACGCAATAAACAAATTTTAATTTTTTTTTAATTTAATTTAGTGCTCCGATCTGCAAGAAAACTGTTGATACCCATGCGGTCATCATGGACATCAACAATGCCTTACTTAACATCACTAACAGTGATATGACTAAAAATAATGCAGGAATGTCAGATTTGAGTAAAATTTGGTTTTTAGTTCGTATTTTTGTGACATTATCTATGAAAAGAAGAAGAGAAATGCTGATTAAGCTGTATTATGTCTTTGTCGTCCTCCAAGTTTTGGTTCTATAGGGCGGCAATGCTAAAGGAACCATTAATATTATACTTACGTAAAGGATAACCGTCACATACCTTACAACGTTTTTAAGGTATATGAGGGTAAACAAAGGTGGTTGCCCTTGTGCAATTAATGTATATAAACTGACTACAAGATACAGAGAACATTCTGATGTGAGTCTACGTTTAAAAAAATACTTGCAAAACTATTTTAAAACCCAAAATTTCTAGAATACATACAACGACTTATTCACAGTAAACAACTTAGCATTTCATTGCGTTGAAAATTAGTTCCGACGCAGCACTCAGCAAGCCCAGAGGCAATACCGACGCCACTTAGATCTATAAAATGAAAGAATGAACACCTATTGTACAAATACGCTACAAACTTAAGTACAATATACCTTGAACAAACTTAATCTATAGAAACTTTAACGAAAATATAGTTTGTAAAATATTAACTTTTAATCAAAATGTATATATGGCTGACTATAAATAACCAAAAATGTTTATATTTACACATTGTGAAGTCGGCACTTTCACTCTCTCGTACACTAATGTCCTTGCGTAAGGTTTTTAAATTTTATTAATAGTTTATTTGTTATCTTCTTGAATGGACTAAGGAATAGCACAATCTCGATGTCATCTGAATAGTAACATAGTGCGCAGAAAGCGTACAAAAAAACTCTGCAAAGTTTTAAGTAGAGTATAAGTGTTTTGTGCAATATTAGTTTTAAGTAATATAATGACATGAATAAACATATACATGCTATTAAAAACTCATGATGGTAAGTAATAGAATATTACAAACATATATTTAAATAGGTATTCCCGTAAATAAATTTTGAAAATTTTACGCTGCCTTTTGTCAATAACTTCATTCGCTATTTTGTCAAACTACCCCCACTAGATAGAGTGACGACCTGGCAAGATATATTTTATTGTAGGTTATGCAAACATTACTGTAGGTACTATGTATTCTAAAAAAGTATTTACTTACTATAATAGCCCACAGGCCACAGGCAACTCCCCGAAGTATATGCCAGCCAGTATAAGGATAACTGCTTTTTCGACAGCGCGACTGATGTGAGTGGGGCTTTTATGTAGGTTAATTAAATAAATAAAAATGTTAGTTTGTAAATTGTTTATTGATTGTTTGTGTTCAATAACGGTTTTTGCAATATTCTCTTAGTACTTAGAAAGTTATCAACAATAGGAATTGTGTCACTGTAGGGACAAGCACAAACGTCTATCAAAATAGTAACGTACCTAAACGGAATAGGACTAACAGCACAGACTTCCTTACAGAAGTTCAAAGAACACGTCTAGACAAGGTAAGTAAGTAAGTAAGTAATTAGAAGAAAACTACAATTTAGAGATCGATTGTAAATCAAATTCACAGTACAGACACAATTAGCGAAATATAAATTAAATTTTGAATTATTTTATGATAGTAGATAACGCTAGTTGAAAAATAAACACTGTATGGGAATGACATCACTGTACTAGTCAGGTGGTCAGTCCAAACAAATAAAAGGCGCGATTGTAGAAAGAGATTCGTTACGAAACGTTTGTAGGCTGGGGGCTTGGCCTGTTTATGCTATTGATAACGAAGGCTATAAAATATGTACAAATTAGAAACTAAACCCTATATGTACTTATATGTATTCATAACCCAATATCTGAGGTAGGTTGATGCGCTCCTTAATTTTTATATAGTTCGTATTATTCTGTAATAGGTAAATTAAATCTAAACCAAAATATATACTATAATACCATAGCAAAGCTACTACTATTTTATTTAGTAGTAGCTTATATAGTAGTATAGTAAATTATATATAAAAATATGAGTATGTCTAAGGTAAAGTTAAATATAAACAAATATTTTCCAAGTGCGAATCCGACTTCCGAGCTTCCGTACCATCTTACAAGATTTAAATATACATATTACTATCGATCAAAAAAGCCAAAAATACACGTTTCTTTTTCTAGTAGGAAACCCTTTAATTTCAAATTTATTTTTACTATTTGCTGTTATAGCGGCAACAGAAATACACGTTCTGTGAAAATTACAACCATCTACCTATTACGGATCATGAGATACAGCCCGCTGACAGACAGACACATGGACAGCGGTGGCTTCGTAATAGGACCCTGCTGGTTACCCTTCGGGTACGGAATCGTATAAAGTACTTTGTTGTCCTCTCACATCTGTATGGTTCTTTCTTCAAAGGACCATTAGCCACTTGCCTGGTTCTCGTATGACATGACCAATGTAATACCTGGACTGACCTCTTTGAGTTTGTTTCGGCAGATCGGGTGCTTCTTCTCAGTTTCATGTTTTTGTTGTGTTAAAGTGTTTTTTAAAAAAACAACTTACAAAACAAATTTTATTTATCATTGACTGCCTTTCTTAGATTCTTATGTAAAAGTAAAGTAAAGTAAAGTTACAGCCTATATACACATCCCACTGCTGGGCACAGGCCTCCGCTTATTTCTGAGAGGGTTTTAGGGCAAGTAATTGTCTGCCGCGCTGCCCCAATGCGTGTTGGCGAACTTCACATGACTTCGAAATATATTTTTTTTTCTTATTTCTCTGACATGCAGGTTTCCTCACGATGTTTTCCTTCACCGCCGAGCACGTGGTAAATCAGCACTTAAAATTGCAATTAACAATTTAATTGGTGCCGGCGGGGATCGAACCCGGTTTGCTCGCGTACTGTGAAATTTAAAGCGAGCGCTAACCATCTGAGCTACCACGGCTCTTAATTCTTATGTATTTACATAAATTACATTAGGTATATTAGGATATGAGATTCCTATACGTAAGCACGATTATCGAAAATCTAAAAATTACCTATTGTAATTAAATTTAGAGATAATTTTAAGATTTTCGACAATCGTGCTTATCAATAAGATGTTTTCGTTAGTTGACAAATTAAAGTAGTTAAGTACCTAATGTACTACCTGTATCGAAAGTTCATTATTATGTACCTACCTGTTTTCAATTTTAACTAAATGTGCTTCAACAAACTTATGGGTACATTTTACCAGCTATATTCATCCCGGCTTCAGCAAGTGGACACGAACAAAAGGAAGCAATTTTTCTAAATAAAGATGTAGATATGTAGGTATTACAACCATAAATAGATGGCTGTGTGGGTGCGCGCTGCGCCCCCCCCCCCCCCTCCGTCCATCCCACTGATCAGGGTACTGTAACTGTTTTGCAATTTTCGTTCTTCTTATGGTATTCATTTCCGCCCAAATATGTGTTAAAAATAGTGTTGAAATTTGGAATTTTCGACGCTTATAACTTTTAAACATAATATTTTTTTACTTTTTTGTTTCCATACAGGGCTAGATATAGATGAGACAAATTGAATTTTATTTTGTACGTACACCATCAAATAGTGGAGTAATCGCCAGACTACGTTTGTATGAAAGAATGAGCGACTAGTGTACCCTTAATGGGCAAAATTGTCCATTAAAAAAATCTGGAACGATTCAGGGTGGGCTCTTCGACTAGGATTTTGTAATTAATATTGTACATATTAAAAATGTATATAATTTTTATTGTTTATAAAGTAATATACGATTATTGTTTAAGGTTTATTTTGTGCTAGCTGTTCCCCGCGACTTCGCCCGCGTGTAATTTACTATGATTGGATTCCATGGATTTTAATTATATTTGGATGGTTTTCATGAAAAAAAAATGAAAATTTATTTATTTCATTCTAAAGGCATACTAAATTATACAGTAACTGAAGCCTCCTAGTAAGTATAAAAGAATTCCTGGGTCAGGGGCACCACTCTTCCTAATAATATTAGATGCTGTGACAAGCCGAGCAAGATTACTTATGATCTAATCTTGGTGTGTTGTGTGTGCGTGTGTGCGTGTTTGCATATTATTATATTTTTATACTACTACTACTACCGCTACTATTATATTTTTTACGTAATAAACAAATATTTAATAACATTCTATCCATTATATTTATGTTCTTTTATGTAATAAACAAATATTTAATATTATTTGACTAAATATTTCATAGGTTTTAATTTTTTTATGCGGAACCCTAACTATTTTTCTAAAATTAAAGTAGCCTAAGTTACTCTCTATAACATCAGCTATCTGCCAGTGAAAGTCTCCTCAAAATCGATCCAGCCGCTTCGGAGATTAGCCGGAACAAACAGACAGACTGACAGACAGACAAAAATTTTTATAATTGTTTTTTTTTAAATATAATTATCATATATAATTCCATATGCACTTCTTTAAAAGCTGTTACTTTGACGTTACAAACGGACACTTCAATTTTATTTATTTGTATAGATTTTTATAAAATGCCTTGAAAACTGTAATGATACTACAATGATTTTCAAAGAAAATTTAATCAAGTATTCACTACCATTAAAACGTCGAATGAAAAATTAATTGGTTCGAATATAAAGCCGTCATTTCATGTCGAGATGTGCGTTACAAAATCACTGACGAGGAAAAGTTCACTAAATTAGGAAAGATCAAACAAAATATAACAATATTGTACGGAATTAGGATTTACGAAAATTCGCAAGCTCTATGTTAAAGGTAAAAATCAATGATAGGCGTTTGATGCTCCTATCAACTACTTAAAAAGTTAAAATAACAACCGAAATTCTTTCCACAGTTGGACACAGACCTCCACTTATTTCTGAAGGAGTTACCGATCAATCAGTCCACGCTCCTCCAATGCTGCTTTGTTGGTAGGCTTCACAATATTGTCCTAGAAATATTTTATTTTCTAGACATGCAGGTTTCTACTCGATGTTTTTCTTAGCCGCCGAGGACTCGAAATGCAATTATAATTTAATTGGTACCGGCGGGTATCGAACCCGCATTTCTCGCGAACTGTGAATTTTTGAGCGAACGATTTGTCCTCGAGTTACTACGGCTCATTACCTACTAAGGCGACGTAATTGGTGTCGCAATTTACCGGTGCCGGAGTTTAGAAAATTATCCAATAACAGATGTTTTGAAACTTCACCTTCACTTACGTTTATTTGTTAGCGTCTTTAGAAAATCTTCCCTAACTTCAAAGCAAGGTGAAGTAAGTTATCCAATTGAAGTAAACATCCAATTTAATTTACGAAGAGAGCGAGACGCCTTAATGCGTGTTGTACAGAATGGCCAAATAAGAGGTATACAACCTAATTTATAAAATTTACTTTAAATAACCAAAAAATACATGGTATTTTTCAAAAAAAAAACTTTACCTTTAACTAAGCTTGGTAATTACGTGTGGAATATAACATCTTCCAAATGTCCACTTCTAGTAAATGAGAGCCCTTTTCATAGCGTTTCTTATCACATTTTACCACACTTCCGGTATTATAACACTGACTGCGTCTCGGATATTCTGCTTTAAATATTGAAGATTCTTAGCATAAACACGTCCCTTTTGAATGGGGATATCTGCACAGAAAAAAGTCAGGAGTTGTGAAATCCGGTGATACTGGTAGCCAATCAATGTTAACATTTTTTGAAATAAATTGACCTAAAAACATTCTTCTCAATGTTCCAATTGTGTCACGTGCCATATGACATGTGGCCCCGTCTCGTCGGCACCACATGTTTTATAAGCCCGACTGAATAAATGGATGATCCAAATATTGTTCACCATCTTTTTCGTTCTTTTTACGTGGCAGAGCCATGCTGCAGCTATATTGTGGTTGCAGCATGAATGGGTCGGCTCGACCGGGGTAGGACCTCGCTCTCACAGAACACCAGCGTAAAATGGAAGCTTAATGCTGCTGTGTTTCGTATGGTGGGTATAGAGAACCTGAGACCCTTTTTACTGGATGAACGAGGTATTCCAGTCCTCAGGGCTGGCAACGCATCTGCATTTTGATTCTTAATTGAAGATAAATGTCGATGTCTATGGGCCACAGCATCCACTTAACATCAGGTGACCTGTGTGCTGATTTGCCACCATTACTCTATGAAAAATCTTACGGTAACGATCTCTAGATCTCTTCATTTTTGTTTTTCTTCTGCTTAACTGGAGCTCTTCTCTGCCGCGAATGAATCTCGCGGCCAGGGCACTCCATATTAATTCCCGCGGCTGGGGTTGCGTAGGCGTCGAGTCTCCACACGAAGTAGCTGGATCGGCTGCGCGCTGATTGACTGCGCGGTTTGTCGCCTTTCTTTGTAGTGTGAGGTATATGGGGTGACGGAGCGGTGGCCGTCCGTAACAGTTTTCATCAAAAAATCATTGAGAGATGAAGCCCATTTCGACCTCAGTGAATTTGTTAATAAACCAGACTCACGCTATTGGAGGGAAGAGCAGCCTTCTTTGATCCGTCGAGTAACAGTTTGGCGTAAAATTTAATAAGGAGGAGTAATTGGACCATACTTCTTTGAAGAGAATTTGCTGTTGTAGCATTAAATGGAGATCGTTACAGTAAGATTTTTCATAGAGTAATGGTGGCAAATCAGCACACAGGTCACCTGATGTTAAGTGGATGCTGTGGCCCATAGACATCGACATTTATCTTCAATTAAGAATCAAAATGCAGATGCGTTGCCAGCCCTGAGGACTGGAATACCTCGTTTATCCAGTAAAAAGGGTCTCCGGTTCTCTAAACTCACCATACGAAACACAATAGAGTTAAGCTGCTCTTTTATGCTGGTAAACTGTGAGAGCATGGTCTATCCCCGGTCGAGCCAATCCATTTGTGCTACAACTATATTACTGATATGCTTGCAGCGTGGCTATATCACATACCTGCATGTTCTATCAGGTTTTCTCTCCATAAAGAGGTAGGTCACATATTACAGGGTTTTCCAGTATAAGCCCTGCTACTCGAGAACCTATCTCCCAAATCCGCTGTAGATTCTTAAACCTATATGATCGGACCATTGCTACTCTAGCTTGCTAATCCGCTGGTAATTTGTCACTTACTCCTGTTTTTCCGCTCTCGATATCTCGTTAAGACTTTTATCCCGCAGAGAAATACCTCACATTTCAGATAATAAATTAACACACAAATAATTAAAAAAGATTTAATCTATGTGTTTAATTCATATAGAGATATAATACTTTAGTTTGCAAAACAATAAAAAATGTTTGTTTGTATTCAATTAAACACTCACAGGAAGAGCGCGTAATGCGAATATTCTATACAAATAAACGCTTATTTTTAATGGGTGAAAGCTCTTTCACATTATGTGTAAGACCTTTCATATATTATACACATCGTCTAAACGCTCTGTAAAGATATTCGAGGGACCGAGTAATTTCTTACGTCATAAAAGGTCCTATTACGAGTAGATAATATTTTTTTTTAAAGCCTCGGATTTAAAAAGAGGTTTTGACATTAAAGAAGTTCATTAGCGAATTTAGGAAATCGAAGATCATTCATCAATCTCATTCTTCTTTGTAGATATTTAAATTATATCTGAGGCTAGAGAGTCCTAAACTAAAAACAAAATTCTTATAGCTGAACTTTTTATACAAATGAATTTTTCTTTTGTAATGCGTACATCAAATGAGTGGAATGATTTGTCGACATCCTTCAAAGCAAGAGTGAAGAGGCTTCTGTTACTCTAAGGAAGTGCGATTTATCATCTAGGGCTATATTACCATTCACCACCAGGTGGGATTGTGGTTTATAATAAGTGAAAAAAATTAAGTTTGACATGGTACAAAACAAGATAGCTGTATTATTCTCATCTTCTTTCTTTTACAAGGTTGTTGTCGTATTTCCATGCCGTAGATACCTCTATTATTTGCCAATAACGAAACAGAAAACGTTGTCGATAAATTCATTTAGTCTATGACAGTAAAATTGGGGACTTTTATTAGTCCAGTTGGTAATACTTATTTATACAATGAAAGTTTATGAAGGCTTCCTCTGGAAGCTTCTTCTCACGTCGTACAACAAAAACGTGGTCGAATAATGCGGAATGTCGTAGTTTCGTTGTATAACTTAAATATATCGTGAAAAGGTCATTATAAAATCTACTTAATCAGCCGTTACAATTCCGCTAACTAACTGCTAAGCCCTATATCTTCAATGAATTAGGGGAGTTGCTTAACTGTGCCTTTTTTACTTATTCTGGATTAAGTATAAAGTTTCAGAGTAAGTTTTGAATATAACTAATTATACGATTTCTAGCTGTTACATTCAGCAGCTTCAGCTGGGCCGACATTCAAAAGGCCAAGAAATAAAATTATAATAAAAATAAAAAGTGACTTCAATGAAATAAAAAGAGTAGTTTTCAACAGTGGTAGAGCCACGCGGCAGCTTTGCTGTTGCACGTATGGGCCGGCTCAAACCGGGGTGGTACCACGACCTCACAGAATACCGGCGTGAAGTGGAAGCTCCGCTTCCGCGGTACCAGCACCCCTGGAGAATCCCTCGCTGAGCATCCACGACCATGTTTCTGCACTCCTGAGGGTGCGTGCTCAGGCTGCCCCGCATATTATGGGGGGGGGGCGAAATTCCGCTCAAGACTACAACTGCTCGGGGCAAACGGAGCAACAAGACTAAGGCGACCCCTGCCACGCTATCCGTGAATTTCTGCAATATCAGGGGACTTCATTCTAATCTCAACGCCGTCCACTACCATCTCAAGACGGCGAGGCTGGCTCTGCTCTTTCTGACCCAGACGCAGGTGTCCTCTCAGGCTGATATTTCGTATCTCTCCTACCCGGGGTACAATCTGGAATACTCCTCTGTGCCTCGGGCTGGAGTTTGCCCTTACGTCAGAGAGGACATCTGTTCTCGACGCCTCGGCAGTCTTGAAGGTTTGGACCTGTCCATCCTTTGGCTACGCGTAGACAGCAACGACCATCCGCACGTATACGGGTGCTTCTATAGGTCCCATAGCGGTAATGTCGAAACAGACCGACTCCTCGACCACGTCCAAATGGCTACAGATTCGTTGCTACAGCAGATCCCCTCCGCAGAGATCGTAATCCTCGGAGACTTTAACGCCCATCACGCCGAATGGCTTGGTTCATGTTTAACCGATCATGCGGGGAGATCTGTTCATTATTTTGCCTTGGCATATGGTCTGATACAATTGGTTACTTCGCCTACGCGGATTCCAGAAGTGGAGGATCATGCACCTTCCCTGTTGGACCTTCTACTGACCTCTCAACCAGACGGATATCAGATTTCCGTCGACGCCCCTTTAGGCTCCTTGGACCATTGTCTTGTCTGGAGTGTGGTGCCACTCACGCTGAAATCGCAGTTGCATTCTGCAAGCTGCCACTATAGGCCATGCCATACAATACCAATCGGCTGACCTATAGCTGGCACTACAAGTCAGCCGATTGGTATGGGATGCGGTCTTTCTTTGCATCCTACCCTTGGGGGCGGGTTTGCTTCTCGCCGGACGATCCCAACGTTGTTGCGGATTCTGTCGCTGATGTGGTACTACAGGGTATGGAACTTTTTATTCCATCCTCTGTGGTGCCCATTGGAGGCAAATCTCAGCCATGGGTTGGTCGCTCCTGTAAAATAGCATCATGCTATAAGCAGGAGTGCTACCAAGCCTGGGCTGACGCATCAACGTCCCGGGATGTAAACACCAGCGCTCTAAAAAAGAAGTATAATTGCGCCTCCAGATCCTTCAAAAGAGTCATTGCCAAGGCAAAGTCAGAGCACATAGGCAGAATTGGCGAGAAACTAGTTCGCCTTCCTTCTGGAACCCTTGCATTCTGGTCTCTCGCCAAGGCTGCCCAGGGTAATTCCTGTCAGCCATCACTTCCATCTCTGCACAGGGAGGACGACTCACTGGCCCATACCGCAAAAGAGAAAGCCGATCTGCTGGGTTCTTTCTTTGCGTCCAACTCGACTCTCGGCGTCGATAATTAAAAACAACCCAAAAAGCAAATCTTCCCCCCCAAAATTTCCCCCCAATTATTCCATAAAGCCCAACCCACAAAAAGTTGCCTAAAACCCCCCTAACCCCCAAATCGAGTGACGTGCAGTTTCGTGGTCACTTGGAAGAGAAGGCCAAATTGGCCTCTAACAAGCTTGGCGTGCACAGCAGAGCGGGACAGTATTTCATGGCGGTACACCGCCTGCAACTTTACAAGGCGCAGGTTCGTCCGCACATGGAATACTGTTCCCATCTCTGGGCTGGGGCTCCCCAGTACCAGCTCCTTCCACTTGACCGCATCCAGCGCAGAACGGTTCGAATCCTCGACGACCGTGTGCTTTCCGATCGACTCGATTTACGAAACGTTATTTGACGGCATTCACAACATTGGTAGGATATTTATTATATTCTATTCTAGTCCGTCTGCAGTGGTACAACTATCTTACTTAATTCACATTCCAGTAACACCGCTATTATTGCCTTGTTCCAGTTGAGATTAAAATAAGTAAAATTACAACCTACATCGTCCAAATAAATGCAGCGAGAATCATTCCGAAGAGACAGTCGACCATCGCGCTGCCCTAATCATAGTGGTCCAGCCAGGAACAAACTCCGGTTGCTCGCGAAATATAAAAGCGCTTTTCATCAATAAAAAATTATGATTTATGATTTATCTGAGTTACATCATCATCATTATCGTTACTGCCTATCACAGTTTACTGCTAAACGTAGGCCTCTCCCATGGAATGTCTCATAGCGGGACCCACGCTTGGGAAGATTGTCAACGGCAGTTTTTTTATTATTTTTAGCTGTTATCAAGAACATGCTGTCGCCATCTTCTATTTCAGTCTACTTTTGTCGCCTCTTACGACACGCACAGGATGATATGAGGTACCTAACTTAAGCCGCGGTACCTAACATAGCGGTATAGAGTCAAGAACTAATCAATTCTTCTTTCAACTTTTCGTTGTTAAATCAACATTTAGTTAAGGATAATTTTTGAACTAAACTTTTCACTTTCAAAGAGTAATGTTTCTCAAAGTTGAAAGGATCTTGAATAAAATGGCAAACCAAACCTATGTAAAGTTTCATTGTTCTGCATATTCTTACACACTTCATTCTGTTAATTAGTATTATTTATTAGTTTCAGGTAGCTCAGGGTCAATCAACGAGGAGAAGGAATACATGTCAATAATTCTAAACCTATGCGATGCTATCTTTTCGCGACCTAACACAGGCCACAACGCCAATATTCTCTACTATCCTTAAATAAAATGTGAATATAATTTGTACGAAAATCATCCATATAACTTATATCAATAATTTAGGTCAGCCCAAAGTAGTCCATAATATTTAATCAAAATCTATCAAGCCGTTTAAGTGGAGAGGAACTATGAAACACACACACACACACACACACACACACACACACACACACACACACACACACACACACATCGGTATTTTATATTTAAATGTACCGCTTATAATGAGAAATCACAATCTTTCTCACGCGTCGAAATAACTACGGATAAACTAGTTGTAAATAAGACCAGAAATGTTTCTGTTTGGTCACATTTAAAAGGCCATTTCAAAGGGCATTTATTCATAATATTACATATTATTTGTTCAACAGGATACAATAAAATATAAAAAGTAGTAAATTGTAACGTTAGTGATAACGTTCTATGCAGCTATTTTCAAAACGTTTAAGTAGGTGTCGTCGTGATCTTAATAAGGTCTTCCTGGACAAGTTGGATTGTCGCATCAATAACTGTTTCCGCTTTATCTTTCGCTCACGCACGTCTTTGTCCTCATGTTTCCTCATTCCGCTCTCAGCTAAAAAGGCTTCCTATTCGTCAGCGAAGACATGTTACGATACTTTCTCTCCAATTTGTTTCTATTTTAGTCTAGAATATCCGGATAGCTTGTAACATAGGTTTCAGTTCCTGCATGATACACATAATAGACAGCTTCGTTTTGTCGCAGAATTTTCCTCGTCTTGGCCTGGAAGAAAAGGGAGACTCCCCCCTTTCTGCCCGGGCGGCTCACACCCCGTGTGATAGTTCGGAGATGTTCTATATATGCTGTTTATGATTCGGAATGTTGATAGCGTGATTTAGGCTTCGGTATGTTTCGCTTGCGGCGCGACGCAGCGCCGCCACATCACCCCCCTGCTCAGACCGGAGGTCGATAGTGCAGTCCGATTGCCAGTGTGTCCTCTTTTAATGCCGGTGGGGAATGCATGCTGTGTGCGTAAGGGCAAGTGACACCGGTGCGAATAATATGCCGATGTGTAATGCATGCCGTACTACGCACTGGCAAGTGATGCCGGTGAAAACGATGTGCCGGAGCAAGTGCCAGAAGTCTGCCTTATAAATCTGCGGTGAGTCGAGACGAAGACAAGTTGGACTGGCTTGCAGGAACTGAAGACTGCAGAAGACGATTCTCAATAGTGAATGGTAGGGGTTCTTGAGGATAATGACGAAAGCTTGAAGTTGTAGTTTCCGAAGGTTGTTGGTTGCGTGTTCAGATCACGTCGGGGTCACCACTGTGGCCGTGGAAGGAAAAGGGGAGATCTCCCGCCGGGCAAGGTGTTCTGCCCGGGGAGCGGCTCACACTCGTGTGATAGTTCGGAGATGTTCTATACATATGCTGTTTATGATTCGGAATGTTGATAGCGTGATTTAGGCTTCGGTATGTTTCGCTTGCGGCGCGACGACAGCGCCGCCACAAGAACCACGCTCCAGTTATTTAATGGTTGCAGCACGAATAGCTCGGCTCGATCAAAAATGGACCAGGATTTCACAGAATACCAGTGTAAAATAGTAGCTTAATGCTGCTGTGTATTCGTATGGTGAGTGTAGAAAACCGGAGACCCCTTTTACTGGAATCGAGACTTGCTCTTAAATTAATTATTTCATATTTAAGTGACAGAACGCAAAAAGTTGTCATCAATAGTATGAGATCTTCCGGGTCGATTGTACAAATGGGCGTGCCTCAGGGCTCAATTCTCGGCCCCTTTCTGTTTCTTGTATATATTAATGACTTACCTTACATAGTAGGGGATAACCATGATAGAGTATTATTTGCAGATGATACTTCATTTATTTTCAATTTAAAACGACAGTTATTAAATTACGACGAAGTAGATAACGGTCTCTTGAAGAACTACAGACCGATTTCCCTTCTGAGCCGCGTCTACGTGCTGTTTTCGAGAGTCATTACGAATCGTCTCGCACGCAGACTGGACAACTTCCAGCCTCCCGAACAAGCCAGTTTCCGAAAAGGCTTCAGTACCATAGACCACATACATACCCTGCGGCAGATTGTACAGAAGACTGAAGAGTACAATCTGCCACTTTGCCTGGCGTATGTGGACTATGAGAAAGCCTTTGATTCCGTCGAAATTTGGGCGGTGCTACAGTCCCTTCAGCAGTACCAAGTTAATTGTCGGTATATCGAAGTGCTGAAGTGTTTGTACAGTAGGGCTACAATGGCTATCCGAGTACAGAACCAGAGTTCGAAACCTATCCAACTGCAAAGAGGTGTAAGAGAGGGTGACGTTATATCTCCGAAACTCTTCACCGCTGCGTTGGAAGACGTTTTCAAGCTACTGGACTGGAAAGGATACGGTATTAACATCAATGGCGAGTACATCACTCCCCTTCGATTTGCCGACGATATAGTCATTATGGCAGAATCGCTGGAGGACCTTAGCACTATGCTCAATGACCGCAATGGTGTCTCCCAACGGATAGGTCTTAAGATGAACATGGACAAAACAAAGATCATGTTCAATGTCCATGTCACACCTATGCCGGTAGTTGTTGGGAGCACTATGCTCGAAGTTGTTGACGAGTACGTTTACCTGGGACAAATAGTCCGACTAGGTAAGTCCAACTTCGACCGAGAGGTCAATCGACGGATTCAACTCGGCTGGGCAGCGTTCGGGAAATTACGACACATCTTCTCGTCTGGTATACCTCAATCTCTGAAAACTAAAGTGTACAACCAGTGCGTGTTGCCAGTGATGACTTACGGATCAGGGACGTGGTCCTTCACTGCTGGCCGTATGAAGACGCTCTAGGTCGCTCAGCGAGCTATGGAGAGGGCTATGCTCGGAGTTTCTCTGCGTGATAGACTCAGAAATGAGGATATCCGCAGTAAAATTCGATTGGTAGTGACTGCATTAGTCGGAAAATGGTCATCCCTCTCATTGATCTCCTTTTACCTATAATCACGTCTATCCTGAATAAATCACTGAATTCTGCTTTTTTCCCTTCAGCTTGGAAAGACGCATTTGTAGTTCCTCTTCCGAAAAAGTCAAATCCCTCTAGTTTTTCCGATTATAGATCTATCTCTATTTTGCCTTTCTTTTCCAAAGTTCTAGAACGTCTTGTGCACAATCAATTAAGCACCTATCTTTTAAAACGCAATCTTTTAAATCCCTTGCAATCCGGTTTCCGTCCTGGCCATAGTACGACTACTGCACTTTTACAAATCACTGATGATATTCGGTATGGTATGGAGAAACAAAAGCTTACTATTCTCACGTTGCTTGATTTTAGTAACGCATTTAATACTGTAGATTTTGATATCTTGTTAAGCATCCTACGCTCTCTCAACATATCTCCTGGACTGGTTTCGAAGTTACTTGTTTGGTCGCCGACAGCGAATTCAGGTGCAAGAGGTTTTTTCCACCTGGATTACTACAGCTGCTGGTGTACCACAAGGTGGCGTGTTGTCTCCTCTCCTTTTTGCAATTTTCATTAACTCTATAAGTCATAATTTGTCCCCTTCCTACCACTTGTATGCTGATGATCTCCAAATCTATACTCAGTCCTCTCTTGAAGATCTATCTAAAGCAGTTGACACTATGAACTCTGATCTGACTTGTATTTCGAATTGGAGTAAATGTTATGGTTTAACGATTAATCCTAAGAAAACTCAGGTCATTGTCATCGGTAGTTCTAGATTAATTGGTAAAATTGACTGGTCTTCCCTACCCCCTATTATACTAGACTGCACTCTAATCCCTTACAGTAACAAGGTTAAAAACCTGGGGTTGTATCTTGACTCCTGTATGTCTTGGACCTCACAGGTTAATGAGGTCAGTAGAAAAATGTTTGCTGCGTTAAGCTCTTTTTGCGTAGATTACGTAATTTCCTTCCCACAGCAACTAAAGTTACGCTCGCCCAGTCTCTTCTTCTGCCTATCCTTGACTATGCTGATATTTGCTATCTTGACATTACAGAGGAGCAGCTTAATAAGCTTGAGCGCATTCAAAATGTATGCATTAGATTTATATTTGGGCTTCGCAAATATGATCATATCTCCGAATTTCGCAAACAGCTCAAATGGCTCCCGATCCGCCTTCGCAGGAATACTCACATTCTCTCCGCGTTGTATAGTGTGCTGTTTAATCCTTCTACTCCTCTTTATTTAAAAAACCGTTTCCAGTATCTTTCTCTTACCCATAATCGGTTCCTTCGATCCTCCATCAATCTTTCTCTCTCTACACCTTTGCACTGTTCTTCCTTTTGCAAGAAATCCTTCACCGTAACCGCTGTGCGATTGTGGAACTCCTTACCTCTCCATATTCGTCGTGCTAAATCTCTTCACTCTTTCAAAATTCTTGTTAAATCGTATTATTTAGAACGATATTAGATAAATTACTTTACCTTTCTCTTACTCTTTTCATTTAATCTATTATATGATATTTTATATATAACTTTCACTTACTTTTATTTGTATGTATTGTTGTATTTTTTTTATTATTTTGTATGCCCCCCTCTATTTGTAACTTTTGTTTGCATCATTACTCTACGCAAAGGTTGTCTGGAAGAAATCACTTTCAGTGATAAGACCGCCTATTGTACATACTTTAATTAGTTGTAACTATATTTATGTTTCTGTATTGTGGTGTACAAAAAAAAGGATAAATAAATAAATAAATAAAACCAGAATGACCGACATAGCCCAACGGATTAGTAAGCTGAAGTGGCAATGGGCCGGCCATATAGCTCGAATAACCGATAACCGATGGGGAAGAAAGGTTCTCGAGTGGCAGCCTCGTACCGGTAGGCGTAGTGTAGGGCGACTCCCCACTAGATGGAGTGACGACCTGATAAGACATGCAGGAAGTCGATGGATGCAGGTGGCTCAGGACCGTGCTTTGTGGCATTACTTGGAGGAGGCCTATGTTCAGCAGTGGACTTGTGAAGGGCTGTAATGATGATGATGATGATGAAGTAAATAATACTATAGCTAAGTTAGTCAATTGGTTTAATGTTAATAATTTGCATTTGAATGGAACTAAAACTAAATGTATGAAATTCGTAACTCCTAATGTTAAACATGTCAATACTAATGTAATTTTAAATAGGGAGGAACTGAGTCTTGTTGATACCACCATTTTTCTTCGAATCACACTGGACGCAAAGCTTCAATGGCTCCCCCATATATCAAAACTAGCTAGCAGACTTAGTTCTGCAGCATATGCTGTCAAAAAGATTAGAACTCTTACCAGTGTTGAAACAGCTAGAATAGTTTACTTTAGTTATTTCCATAGCATTATGTCGTATGGTTTTTTGCTATGGGGACACGCGACTGACAGTGAAATTATATTTATTTTACAGAAGAGGGCCATTAGAGCAATATATAATTTAAAACCTGTCGGAAATTTTGCTACCTGTTTTCATTTAAAGACGCTAAATCTAATACTGGATGACAATTTAAGCCATTAAAATAAAAACATGTCTTCCTTTTCATTTATCTTAAAACGTTATTTGACTGCATTCACAACATTGGTAGGTTATTTATTATATTCTATTCTAGTCCGTCTGTAGTGGTACAACTATCTTACTTAATTCACAGTCCAGTAACACCGCTATTATTGACGTGTTCCAGTTAAGAGTAAAATAAATAAAATTACAACCTACATCGTCCAAATAAATGCAGCGAGAATCATTCCGAAGAGACAGTCGACCATCGCGCTGCCCTAATCATAGTGGTCCAGCCAGGAACAAATTCCGGTTGCTCGCGAAATATAAAAGCGCTTTTCATCAATAAAAAATTATTATGATTTATCTGAGTTACATCATCATCATTATCGTTACTGCCTATCACAGTTTACTGCTAAACGTAGGCCTCTCCCATGGAATGTCTCATAGCGGGAGCCACGCTTGGGAAGATTGTCAACGCCAGTTTTTTTATTATTTTTAGCTGTTATCAAGAACATGCTGTCGCCATCTTCCATTTCAGTCTACTTTTGTCGCCTCTTACGACACGCACAGGATGATATGAGGTACCCAACTTAAGCCGCGGTACCTAACATAGCGGTATAGAGCCAAGAACTAATCAATTCTTCTTTCAACTTTTCGTTGTTAAATCAACAGTTAGTTAAGGATAGCTTTTGAACTAAACTTTTCACGTAATTTTTTTTAACGCGACAAGGGAAATTCGTTGCGTCAAAAAAATTATCACACACACGGTCAGTTCAACTGATCATTCCAACAGATCAGTTCAAACTAGGACTGTTGATATTTTTAGAATGTCAGATTTTCGATATATCGATAATTATAAATATATCAATAGCGGAGTTTTATATAACATGAGTTAATATACAGTAAGTCAATATCGGAGTTTTATGTATTGAAAAAAATATCGATATATCGCCGTTCTGTAAAAAAAACAATCATAAGTCATTTATTTTAGTTCATTTATTATAATAATTAAGCAAATTAAATTATAAATGTATGAAAATGATAGATTATAGTTCTTGTTAATTATTGTTTAATTTAAATAAGACGATTATGTTTACCAATATTTTTCAGTAAGTGTTTTCAAAAATACTCGTTGTTTTTTATATGTTCAGCTGTTTTATGCAAACACGTTAATGCTGGGGCTACACTAACGGGAAACGTCAATACCCGTCAACGCAACAATTATTGCTTTAAATTTAACGCGATAAAGTGAATCATTAAACTTCAATGCCATTGAACGGCGTTAAAGTTGGCGTTAATATTCCTTGAAGACATTTTATATCTGCTTAAAATGATTCCATAAAACCCATTAGGCCTTCCTTCATCTTTCTAGTTATTCGATTGTTATTTTAATAGGTTATAATTGGATAATTAATCGCAAAGCGTCATTTTTCGATGTACGATTCTTAAAACTTGAGTCTCGGGTCCCACAAACATACCTGTGTTTGCAAAATCTCAAGAAACGTAATAACTTTTTTATCATTCCGCTCCATCATAGCCATACATAGCCTCATGGTGCACAATGAGACAAACGTAGTGTGGCCGCTTCAACGCGTTATTTCGTGCGTTAATCTCTTTGATGAAAGAAGGCACAGGGCATTGTTAATGCCATTATCAAATTAACGCGTTAAGTCGTGGCCACGCCTACATTAAATGTCAATCAATGCGATAATTAATGTCATTTCTCGTTAGTGTGGTCCCAGCATAAGATTGTACAATTTTTTTAAAATAAATAAAAGTCTAGAATTAATAAAATAATTGTTTGATTTGTTTGATAATCAAATATGTTGACTTTTATGAAATAATAAATTTTTCGTATTGTATTAATTTACATAACACATATACGTACACTAAATTTAGTTTAGTATTCTTTATTTTTCTTGTGACAAAAATTTAAAATTTTAGTTTAGAGGTGTCACAGATATAATTGCGTGCCTCCTATAAATTAAAAATAATGAAAATATACAAATGGTGCTGTCACTTAGATCCTTTACTCACCTTCCAGCAAAAGAGAAATAAAAGGGGAAAAAACAACACAACCCAAACAAGCACCCCCCCACCCCCCCACACCCCCAAACAGATTGCACCATCAGAAAGGTGAGATCATAACTGTCACCTAGGTCTTTAGGAGCCATTTCAGATGAGTTTAAAAGTAATTACAGTAAGTTTTAAATATAAATAATTATACGATTTCTAGTTGATACATTCAGAAGCTTCAGTTGGGCCATCATTCAGGGCAAGAAATATCGAGGCCAAGAAATAAAATTTTAATAAAAATTAATAGCGACTTCAATGAACTAAAAAGAGTAAGTACATTTTACTTTAAAATTTTACAATATGAAGCCTTCTCTAATAATCCTTCTATACGTAACGTACACTGTGTCTTGGCACCAACCTCAGTATGTGAAATTATTTTCTTTTTTTCCTTTTTTTTTATAGAAGAAGGGGCAAACGGAAAGGGCTCACCTGATGTTTAATTAGCTGTTTTTTGAAATCAGCTTTCACATAAGCAAGCGATTTTACTTTCATCATCATCATCATCATCATCATCATCATTACAGCCCTTCACAAGTCCACTGCTGAACATAGGCCTCCCCCAAGTAATGCCACAAAGCACGGTCCTGAGCCACCTGCATCCATCGACTTCCTGCATATCTTACCAGGTCGTCACTCCATCTAGTGGGGGGTCGCCCTACACTACGCCTACCGGTACGAGGCTGCCACTCCAGAACCTTTCTTCCCCATCGGTTATCGGTTCTTCGAGCTATATGGCCGGCCCATTGCCACTTCAGCTCACTAATCCGTTGGGCTATGTCGGTCACTCTGGTTCTACTGCGGATATCCTCATTTCTGAGTCTATCACGCAGAGAAACTCCGAGCATAGCCCTCTCCATAGCTCGCTGAGCGACCTTGAGCGTCCTCATACGGCCAGCAGTGAAGGACCACGTCTCTGATCCGTAAGTCATCACTGGCAACACGCACTGGTTGTACACTTTAGTTTTCAGAGATTGAGGTATACCTGACGAGAAGATGTGTCGTAATTTCCCGAACGCTGCCCAGCCGAGTTGAATCCGTCGATTGACCTCTCGGTCGAAGTTGGACTTACCTAGTCGGACTATTTGTCCCAGGTAAACGTACTCGTCAACAACTTCGAGCATAGTGCTCCCCACAACTACCGGCATAGGTGTGACATGGACATTGAACATAATCTTTGTTTTGTCCATGTTCATCTTAAGACCTATCCGTTGGGAGACACCATTGAGGTCATTGAGCATAGTGCTAAGGTCCTCCAGCGATTCTGCCATAAGGACTATATCGTCGGCAAATCGAAGGTGAGTGATGTACTCGCCATTGATGTTAATACCGTATCCTTTCCAGTCCAGTAGCTTGAAAACGTCTTCCAAAGCAGCGGTGAAGAGTTTCGGGGATATAACGTCACCCTGTCTTACACCTCTCTGCAGTTGGATAGGTTTCGAGCTCTGGTTCTGTACTCGGATAGCCATCGTAGCCCTACTGTACAAACACTTCAGCACTTCGATATACCGACAGTCAACTTGGCACCGCTGAAGGGACTGCAGCACCGCCCAAATTTCGACGGAATCAAAGGCTTTCTCATAGTCCACATACGCCAGGCAAAGTGGCAAATTGTACTCTTCAGTCTTCTGTACAATCTGCCGCAGGGTATGTATGTGGTCTATGGTACTGAAGCCTTTTCGGAAACCGGCTTGTTCGGGAGGCTGGAAGTCGTCGAGTCTGCTTGCGAGACGATTCGTAATGACTCTCGAAAACAGCACGTAGACGCGGCTCAGAAGGAAATCGGTCTGTAGTTCTTCAAGAGAGCGTTGTCGCCTTTCTTAAAGAACAAGACCACCGCACTTCTGCTCCACGCCTCTGGAGTAGTGCCACCATGGAGGACGGAATTGAAGAGCTTCTGAAGGACTTCAAGTACCGGTGTTCCACCCGCTTTCAGAAGTCCGCTGTAATTCCATCCTCGCCCGGGGCCTTGCCGTTTTTAAGGTGTTGGAGAGCCATTCTAATCTCGCTCAGACTGACGTCCGGGATATCATCGGAATAGTGTCGGATAAGACTTGCTCTTGGATCGTTACTCACACTTGAGTGTGGCTCCAACGATGATGTGTACAGCTGCCCATAGAACCTCTCAATCTCACTCAGAATCTCAGGTGTCCCGGAAACGATGTTGCCACACTCAGTCTTCAGCTTTGACAGTTGGCTCTTTCTGGCAGACAGATCTCTGGCAAAGACTTTGGAGCCCTGGTTCCGCTCGATCGCTTCTTTAATACGAGAAGTATTAAAGTTGCGTAAGTCTCGCCGCATGCATTTGGAGATCTGTCTGTTCAGTTGCCTGTATGCTGTCAAATCTGTTGACGATTGCAGCCTCATCTCCCGTCTAACAGCCATGAGATTAAGAGTGTGATCGGAGAGTTTTTGTGTTCTTCTGCGGCGGGTCTTGCAGAACTTAGCTCCGACCGCATGGACAGTTTCCACGAGCTTGTCATTCATATCGTCCACTGCATTGCAATCTTGTAGGCACTGAAAGCGGTTGTGTAACTCGAGCTGAAAGTTTTCGGGATTCTGGATTAGAGCACGAGGGGGACGGAGCGTTGACTTCATTAGACGAGACCTCTCCAACTTAACGTTTAGGTTCAGTGTGCCTCTAACCATTCGGTGATCGCTGCCAGTTTTCACCCTTGCGATCACTGAGACATCACTGAACAGTTGGCGTCTGGTCGTCATAATGAAGTCAATCTCATTTTTTGTCGAACCGTCGGGGCTCGACCAGGTCCACTTCCTGTGGGGCCGCTTCTGGAAGAAAGAGTTCATCATAAAGAGTCCCTCTTTCTCCATAAAGTCGGCCAGCTGCTGGCCCCTTCGGTTCCGTTGCCCTATTCCAAATTTCCCTAACTTCAGCTCACCGTTTTCTCTTGTGCCTAGTTTTGCGTTGAAGTCTCCCATCAACACCGTGTAGTGGGTTTTGGAGGAATGCATGGCTTTGGAAATATCCTCATACATTTCCTCCACCTCCTCATCGGAATGTGCCGAGGTTGGTGCGTAAACCTGTATGACCTTCAGCGAATACCGTTTGGTGATTCTGAGTATCAGGTACGCGACCCTCGTCGACACACTCCCAATCTTTACAACGTTGTTGACGAGAGACTTGTGGACGATAAATCCGACACCTCCTTGGGACAGATGGTCGCCCTCCCGGTGATAGAACAAGTTGCCGGATTCGAGAATCACCGTGTCCTCCCCCTCTCTTCGGACCTCGGATAATCCTATAATACTCCAGCGCAACTTGTCTATCTCTTCTTCCAGCTCCAGGATCTTCTCGTCAGTCCTCAGTGTGCGTGCGTTAAATGTTGCCAGGTCGAGTCGTCGTAGGTGGCAACCGAACCTCCACCGGAGATTCTTAGCACCCCCTGCCCCGCCGTTACCATGGTCGCCACCGTAGCCAGGAATAGCGGAGCCGCCGGGGGACTGGGGGCCGTCTATTTGTGTAATTGTTCATGGGGGGTATATTGCCATAGTTGCCACGCTTGGCGAGCGGGTTGGCAACCGCAGTTTTTTTTATCGTACAGTTGCTGTTATCAGGAAGATGCTGCTGCCCATCTCCTGCCTGTCTCCCTCTGTCGCCTTTTACGACACCCACGGGAAGATATGGGGTAGTGGATATTCTTAACCGCCACTACACGGCAACTTTACTTTCATTTAAATTTATTTTTTTAAATTATTTATGGTAATCACCAAAGGTCTTAAAATGATCGGACGTAATGTTCTGTTGAGGCTTTCTCTGAGAGTGAGCCTTGAGAAAATAAGAGAAGGAAAAGCAAATGAACAGGTAAATACGTATACAGCTATACATACATACATAAATACATACATACATTTCGATGTTCCCGTTAGGCCCAGTGACAGACTCGTTCAATCAGCCTATGAGTTCAATGCCCAGTTCCGCGGATTCCTAGCACCCTGGCCAGTGCACAAAATATCATACATGCATCTATTCCAACTGTAATATGTAGTAAATCTCTTCCTAATTCGCATATCCTCTTCAGTTAAATTTTTACAACTAGTATGTAACCTTCCATAACAGCCATTAAAGAGCGACCACTGAAATTTATTTAAAAAAAAACAGTACACGTTTTCTGCAGAAGAACTTTATTCATAAATGTCATTTCAATTCTATCAAACGATTCAGCTGGTTTTAGTTAAATTTGAAATCGTGAAAAACACTGCGCGAAAATGTCTTCAATATTTTTAATGAAACACGATATTTTAATTAAGCTCGCAAAAATGTGGAGGGATATTTAAAATTGGAATACTTATTTGTATTTTATATATTAATAATCTTATTTTCATAATAAATTATAACAGGCCAGTCTTGTACAAAAAAAATCTTTGTATCGGTAATATTTCTGCGGGGCCTATTGTATAAGAAGCGCAAGGTTGCAACAAGTTTTCCGTTGATTTTGGCAATTTGAGGCCCCGAGTACATACTGTCGCCCCTAAACATGCTTAGCTTTCTAATAGTCTTGGAATATGGCAGCAATATACCATTCAAGTTAAGGTTTGTATAATAAGTCTTAGCCAGCATTCTTGTACTAACTTTATACGTGGTAGAGCCACGCTGCAGCTATGTCGTGGTGTAGCTGGAATGGGTAGGCTCATGGGTAGGGTCGGCTCAACCGGGACAGGACCACGCTCTCACAGAATACCAGCGTAAAATAACAGCTTAATGCTACTGTGTTTCGTATGGTTAGTGTAGAGATCCAGAGACTCTTTTTTACTGGAAACGAGGCATTCCATCTTAGTCCTCAGGGGTGACAATGCATCTGCGTTTTGATTCTTAATCGAGGATAAATGTAGATATCTATGGGCTACAGCATCCACTTACCATTAGGTGAACTGTGTGCTCGTTTGTCACCCCTATTCTATAAAAAACCTCAATCATTACCTTACATTTAAAACTTTTAATTGAATTAAAAGTTTTAAATGTAAGGTAAATAAAATAAAATAGAATTGACTGCAAATGTATATTCGGGCGACCAATCCCTAATAGCTAAAAAGTATTCATTGAGTTTTCTTATTCAATATAGATAGAATGAAGAAAGACAAAAGTACTGGTGTCAATCCAAGCAAAGAGGTTCTGCCATAAACGGACAAACTGGTGGCAACAGCGACGAAAAGATGCTAGCCACTCAATGTCTGTGTCATCGCGAATGTCGATACATGTGCGGATGGAGAAATGAACATCATGATCAACTGTGTTAAAAGCAATATAAATGTCATCAAGTGTTAATTTCTGCTCATCAATATCTTTCCTCATATCAACTGTAACTTTGATCAATGCTGTAGTCGTACTGGAATATATTATCATGCAGCTTGACTCTACCACGTTTATTTACTGACAGATGGCAATAAAACTTTTAATATACGTCAGACGTAAAGTATCCAGAGAAGCTCCGACAACAACGTAAATCGTGCAAGACGTCTGGTAGGTACTGTGATCGTTGGTCCGCCTGTCTAGCATGACAATTAAAATCAAAGTCAGTCAAAATATTGTTACGAGCTTAGGGTTCGTGAAGATAAAAACTGCCGATGAATTGCCAAAATTAACACTTTAATTCACTTTACACTAATTAAAACTTAGAAGACACTAATAATTAATCACACTGATTCACTTTATTTTGCTCCGAAGCTTCGCTTGTCTCGCCAAATTCAATACTGCCCCGATCGCGTCTTGCAGTGCCTTTAAATACATCTTTTTCACCGAAACATCCAGAATATTCAAGTAAATACGCGCGCCAATCGACCAGGCGCAGAAATTTCGAGTGTGGGGCTTCCAGAAAGCTTTATTCTTCTGTTCGATACTAGATGGCGCTGTTGGTCGAAAGTCAAGATTGACATTTTCTAGGAAGCCCTGCTCGCTCTGGTCCCCGACACTAGACGGCGCTAGTGCCAGGTACCTGACGTCAACTTAGGCGCGCAATAATATTATTATGCAATATTTGCCTTTACAAAGTACCTTTTGAAACTCAAAGGGCTATGCCACTAAGGCATAGTTTACCATCAAAGGGAAAGGCCCGTATCAAGCTGTGAAATTTTAAGAGTTGACTAAGAAAAAAACTAAATTATTATTGTTAAATGGGCACTATGTACGTTATCTAATAAAACATAGAGTTTAACTGGAGTGTTATAACAATTTTGTTGTCTTATAAATTTATCAGTAAAATCATATATGTTTTACTAGCTGGCCCGGCAGACGTTGTTCTGCCCATTCTGATTGGTGGCGCGAAGAGTGATATTTTCACACTTTTCCATCTATTTATTTATTATATGTATCGCTAAATCCTATTTATACTTAATAGAACCATCAAAAACCGTTATGACAATAAACTTTAAAAAAGGGAAACATAACTCTTGTTTTTTACTTTCCCGTAAGGGGATAAAAAGTTACTTATATATTATACAGAATTATTTACTGCCTGCACACCAAATTCTGTCCAGTAGTTTTTACGTGAATCGTGAACACACAATTTTTCTACAGATTTATTATATGTAAAAGATTTTTAGATTCTTTAACATTTTCAGTTCATGTGCGCTTCATTTACTTCATGACGACGCTAGAGTATAATCTTTTTTACCTTCGCATTTATGTCATCAACTTTTAAGTTCAGTCGCAGTCTAAAGCAGATTAAAACCGTATTATAAAGTTAATTTATATAACGGTAATTTAATACCATTTTACTTCAAATTACACTCAATGATCAAAGTGATTTTGACACCAAGCCGTTTTTAAAGGAACGTGCTTTTGATTTAATACTTTTAAGCCAATTTAACAATTACGTGACTACGCCATCCCTGTGTAGCGGCGCTGTCGTCGCGCCATTAGCACACCGAAACGAATATATAGAACATCTCCGAACTATCACTCGGAGTGTTGGCCGCTCCCCGGGCAGAACACCTTGCCCGGCGGGAGATCTCCCCTTTTCCCTCCACGGCCACAGTGGTGACCACCCGACGTGGTCTGAACACGCAACCAACAACCTTCGGAAACTTCAAGCTTCATCATTGTCATAGATTACCCCACCCATTCGCTCCCGAGCAGATATCGTCTGCAGTCTTCATATCCTGCAAGCCATCTAGCTTCACAAGGTTCATCGCAGCACTGGAATAATAATGCTTCCTGTTCCTTCAAGCTATGCTCTGCGCTACAGTGTTCAGCAAGGCTCTGAGTCTTACTGCTCGCCTCTGCTTGACGGCACTCTCGCAGATTACTTGCCTTCTTCTCGACTCACCGCAGACTACAAGGCAATCTCCTGGCACTTGCACATTCGTCGGCAACGAGGCTGCACTATCGACCTCCGGCCTGAGCAGGGGGGTGATGTAGCGGCGCTGTCGTCGCGCCACTAGCACACCGAAACACACCGAAGCCTAAATCGCGCTATCAACACTCCGAATTATAAACAGTATATATAGAACATCTCGGAACTATCACACGGAGTGTTGGCCGCTCCCCGGGCAGAACACCTTGCCCGGCGGGAGATCTCCCCTTTTCCTTCCACGGCCACACCTGCATTTTTGCTGTTTTGATCTTGGGCTCGAATGCCCATCCGATTTTAAATTACAATAGTATTGATATTTTTAATGATTCAACTACACTAATTAAAAATAAAAGTATAATAAAGATTGTTTACATTCTTAAAGATCATACAATACATAAGTGAGAAGTTAGTTGGACATGATTATAAATATAAAAATGTCTCGCTCCCTAAAATAATATTGGCAGTGTTGTTAGTTGTTGGTATATAAATGAATACATATCGATCGCTAGGTCTGTAATTTTTTGGATCTGAGGCCCATAAAAATTCCAAGTATTTCTGAGGAGATACATTCTCAAACGTCATTACGACACGTCAAATGACGACCATGACGACAATCAAAAACACATTGCGCAATAGTATTTTATGAAAGAGAAACTCCTTACGTGCTAAAAACAAATTGCAACGAACTCCATACACCATATACGAGTGAATACCTACGTTATTTTTGTTTACGATATTTTAAGATATTAACTTAGTTGAAAATAAACATGTTCAAATCCGAGATCGGATTATTTGGCTGGTTTCCTTACTAAAAGGCGAAATTTTGCTACCTACTTACCTTTAAAAACGTTAAATCTAATACTGGATGACAAGTTAAGCCATTAAAATAAAACCATGTTTTCCTTTTCATTTATCCTAAAACGTTATTTGACTGCATTCACAACATTTGTAGATTGTTTATTATATTCTATTCCAGTCCGTCTACAGTGGTTCAACTCTCTTACTTAATTCACAGTCGAACAACACTGCTATTATTGTTCCAATTAAGAGTAAAATAAGTAAAGTTACAAAATACATCGTCTAAATAAAGGCAGCGGGAATCAATCCGAAGAGAAAGTCGACAATCGCACCGCCCCTATTATAGTGGTTCAGCCAGGGAACAAACTCGGGCTCACGTGAAATATAAAAGTGATTTTCATTTGATTTAAATCATCATCATCATCATCGTTAAAACCTATCAAAGTTCATCTTACATAGCAGTATAGAACCAAGAACTAAGCAATTCTTCTTTCAAATTTTCGTTGTTAAATCAACAGTTAAAGATAATTTTTCAATTAAACTTTTCACTTTCAAAGAGTACTAAAGCTTTAAGATATTAACTTAGTTAAAAGCCATAAAAGTTCTCAAAGTTGAAAAGTTCTTGAATACAATGACAAACCAAACCTATGTAAATTTTCATTATTCTGCATATTCTTACACACTTTATTCTTATTAATTATTGTTATAAACTGATTTCGGGGTAGCTCAGGGTCATTCAATGAGGAGAAGGAATACATGTCAATTCTAAGCATTATATTAGCTACTAGCGACTTATTTACCAATGCATGCTATGCTATCTTTTCGCAACTTTATTACACGCCACGGCGCAATATTTCTTTACTATCCTTAAATTAAATGTGAATGTAATTTGTACGAAAATCACCATTATAATAAATCTAAATCTATCAATAATTTAGGTCACCCGAAATTGACCATAATATTTCATTAAAATCTATCAAGCCGTTTAAGAGGAGAAGAACTTAAAATAATTACGCATAAATTAGTTTTAAGTAAGTCCAGGAATGTTTCAAATTGGTCACATTAAAAAGGCTATTTATTAATAACATTACATGTTTTGTTTTACAGGATACAATAAAAAATAAAAAGTAGTAAGTAATAACGTTATATCCTGATCTTCCTGATCTGACAAGTTGGACTGTCGTGTTAATAACTGTTTCCGTTTTATCTTTCGCCTCCACACGTCTTTGTCCTGATGTTTCCTCATTTCGCTTTTAGCTGAAAAAGGCTTCTTATTCGTCAGCGAAGACACGTTACGGTACTTTCTTCGATTTGTTTCTATTTTAGTCTAGAACATCCAGATAGTTTGTAACGTAGGTTTCAGTTCCTGCATGACAATTAAAATAGACAGCTTCGTTTTATCGCAGGCTTTTCCTCTTATTATTATTTTTCATTATCCTGGTTGGACGTGATAGAACCACGCTCCAGCTATTTAATGGTTGTGGCACGAATAGCTCGGCTCGACTGAAATAGGACCAGGATTTCACAGAATACCAGCGTAAAATAAAAGCTTAATGCTGCTATGTATTCGTATAGTGGGTGTAGAAAACCGGAGACCCTTTTACTGGAATCGAGACATTTCATGTTATTCCTTAGGAATTTTGATTGTTAATCGAAGATAAATGTAGATATCTATAGGCCACAGCACTGTGGACTGTGTGCTCGTTTCTAACCCCTTCTCTATAAAAAATATCTTCTTTGTTTGTCGTACAAACTGCGCGTCTCTGGAATAAGCTGTCTGTAACTTAGCACGTTTCCAGCGGCACTGATATATCTGTACTCTCCATTACTGCGTTACGAGACGTTTGAAACCTCGTTCTGAACCAGAGGTTATAGCGGCACGAGGCTTAGTAAACCCCACCGCCCATAGGAGACAAAAATCCTTTTTTGCCGCCAAATAAGGCGAATTGTCCGGTTTTTGTCGCAATTTTTATTATCAATGAGTTGATTAACCTAAATCTGCCGCCGTCTGTGGGCAGATTATTTAGTTTAGATTCAATTGAAATGTGGGGTCTTATGTACCCCATACAGCACTGAAAAAGGGCAGTTTTTGATATTGTTTAGTGATGGGGAAAAATATCGATTTTATTTAATTGTACTTATGAATGCTTTTTATTAAAACTGGTCAAACAATAATATTTTTTGCAATCGATACATTCTGTGAGAATTTTCTTCGCTTTTTTGTCATCCTCACGACTTGATAAGAAGGTGTACGAAGTTTTTCGCAGCATCCTACACATCTCCTCTTCTTTGATCCTTTTTTGAAATGATGTGGATTGTTTGGAGTGGGTTCTGAAAATAAAAAAAAACTGATACTGTATTTTTGAAGCGGTTTGATTAGGTGTAGCGATTTATTGGAGCAGTTCTATACCTAAGTATGGAATCGTTACGGTCGGTGTGTGTTTTGTCTTTGTCAGTTGAATTTATTTATTATATTCCTACATAATTATTTCACTTAGACTGAGTATAATTTGTAAATATTGATTGGAAACTTACCCGTTTTTCAAATATCGGTAGGTAATTTTGAATTATATTTACCACCCAATTCCTCTTAATCATCAATAATCATATTATTAATCAACTTTCTTCGGCAACGTTTCGACATCATATTATATCGTCGCGGGCGCAGCGTTCAACGTTTTGCACAACTCCTAGCGTAGGGTGCGGTACGAGGTGTGCGGGGGTACGAGGTGTTCGCGACCTCGTTACGTACTGTATTAAACTTTTATTTTATTCCGTGCGGTACGAGGCCCAAAAATCCGGTATTAAGCTAGGTATACCAAAAAACTCGGTATCAATAGCACATCTCAGATATATAGTTATTTCTTTCCTAGACTGAACCAGGCGGAAGTTACGCCTCTCGCGCGATACAGAAGTTTAAGTTTTTCCTTACCGCTATAAAGACGAGACACGGACGAGGTATTTCAAGCCCCGTTTCGCACTCATCGTATTAGGCAATGTGTGGCGGATCCAGCTAGAAGAAGGTTGCTCTTATTTTCTAAAATTGTACGAAGTTACTTAGCTCTGTCATTATTACAGTCGCAAGTGATATATATATATATATATATATATATATATATATATATATATATATATATATATGTACCAGAAATACATGGAGCGCTAGAGAGGACTATTTCAAGAAATATGAGATATAAAAAGGTAAGGAGAAAACTTATTTGTTTTGCAATCCCCCAATCGTGCAAAATCGATTTTGAATATTGTTTTTACCATTTTGCCACAAAATTACGAGTGTCAAGGAATCAGGAGGATAATAGATCTTCAATTTTTATTTAGAAAATTTTCCCTTGTCGCACATAGTTTGCGAGATAATGCAAAAGTACTGTATAAATTTGTGTTTTTTAAGATCTGCTCAGACTACTATAAAATCACGAGGTTTTTTATTTTGTTGGAAGCTTTACGCGAACAAACACGGTGGTAAAAGCAAGTAAAAATAATATTCCATTTGTTTCCCTAAGGTCTTACTCTAACTGTCAGATAATGATTTTAGTATTAAGTCCGTCTTTTGATTCTGTACTGTTTTTGTAAAGTTAAAGAAACATTACATTAAAAATAAGAGACAACGATCACAGTACGCGACGTTTCTCATCTTAGACGATGTTTCTTGTCGACGTTCTGGGTATTTAACGCCCGTTATAAACGAGACTGTTACACCGCCACCATCCGAAGACATAAGATCCTTTTGAAGTATCCCACAGTCATCTCTTTGGGCAGACGAAATAATTGTAATAATGTCCTCCAGACTGAGTTACAGTCACAACGAACAGTATCATCCGAGACTAGCCATCTGTGCAGGACAGGATTACAGTGCCCGAGTGCATGCGCAAGGACAGAGGCACTTTCTACTCCCACACTCTCACAGTCCGACGGGACGGCATGCCGACACGACCGGAGAGACATCAGACGCAGAACTAACGGCCTTAAGAGTTTTCTTTTTTTTATAAACGATGCCCCTTCTTGAGCGACGAAACAAGCAGCTTGCCTGATAGTATGTGACTATCACCGCCCATGAACAACAGTCACGTAGTCGCGTTTGCCGCCACTAGACCAATGAGCTAGCCACTGGACTGTACTAACCACTTACCATCAGTTGAATTCTAGGTTCGCGAGTCACTTCCATTTTATAAAAAAGTCTTAAATTCGAGAGAGGTTTTCAACTATCGAGATGTTATGTATGGAATTTCGAATTGTGTCTTGTGCATGACTATTGTATTGTTTAATACATTAAAAAAAATAAAGTACTTAATTTGCATACCAGGGCTGCTGTGTTTCGAATCAAGGCATTCGATCTTAGTCCTTACTCCTTAGGGGTGACAACGCATCTGCAATTTGATTCTTAATTGAGAATAAATGAAGTTGTCTATAAGCCACAACATCCACTTACCATCCGGTGTTTTGGGTTTTCGTTTTCAATCCTTATTGTATATAAAAAAACTGAACAGCCTTTAAACTGACCACTGCCAGGCGGAGGCTTCTTCTCATTTCTGAAAGGGATGTTAAGCAATTAACGGGCGCGCTGCTGCTGGGTGCATGTAAGCGGACTTTACATGTCTACGAAATATTGTAAAAAACATGCCATTGCCATGCCATTACCTAACATTTACCGTTACAGCCAATGTCCACTACTGAATATGGCCTCCGTATAGAGTCGCCAAGCTTTGCAGGTGGGTTGACAACTGCGGTTGTTTTGTGTTAGTTGTTTTTTTCTTTATAGAATAGGTAACAAACAAGAATGCAGCTCCCCTGCGAGTAAGTGACTACCGCAGTCAATTAACAACCGCAACAACTCATGGTAAGTGACTACAACCGCCAATGAACGCGGAATTGCAGGTGCGTTACCGGCCTTTTATGCCGTATCGTGAACTTTGAGGCGACGTGCGTTCGTGAAATTTGGCGGCTGGAACTAATCCGAACAATTCCCCAGAGGACATGGTAGATGCGATAAAAAACGCAAAGGGATGAAACATCCCTTGATCGCCTCGATTCACGGAGCCGATCAGAAAAAACGCGGCCGTCGACGATTCGAAACGCTCCACGCCGGATGCGATAAAGTGGAAGGAGTTGGCACTGGGGTGCCCTGGCCCAGAGATGATAACAGTATTCCATGTTAGGCCGAACTTGCGCTTTGTAAAGTTGCAAGCGATGTGCCGGCATGAAATACTGTCTCTCTCTGCTGAGCACGCTAAACTTTTTAGAGGCAAATTTGGCCTTCCCCTTCAAGTGATCATGAAACTGCACACTATTCGATACATTGACGCCGAGGATTCCGATGCTAGCTGAGGCAGCAAGGGGAGTGCCTTGAAACTTGTTATAAGGAAGACGCTGCTGCCCATCTCCTGGTTAGTTTCTCCCCGTCGCCTCTTAGGACACCCACGGGATATAGGGCAGTGGATATTCTTACACCGCCATAGGGCCACATATGGCGATACAAGACTATCTTGTACACTTTGTATACTGCCATTACCTTGCGGTTTGATTAATTGGACATATGAAAACTTTAGCTTATAAATTCAGCTCAGCTGTTTATGTTTTTGAAAAGGTTCGTCATCTAACAGACGTGGCTACGTGCTTGGTTAGCTTACCTTAGTTACTTTCGCAGCATAATGACTAATGGCATTTCATTGGGAGAGATATTGGGACATGCAGCTGACTTAGAAACTGTTTTCATTATATTTATCATATTATAGTTATAATATGCGCTCTCGTGATTCGTTATGGGACCTGTTTAAAGAAAGTGATGTTCTATCTTTTACAACAAAATTGATAATCTAAAACTAAAATCACTTTTGAGCTTACTTAAAGTGGTAACGATAATATTAGTAATGTTAAAAACGTTACTAGTATTCGTTTAGAAAAAAAAGTATGTCATTCATGGGGAAATAAACATGAAAATATAATAAAATTTCATATAATGTGTTAAGCCTTTCCGAAAGGAAATTCAAAAATCGCATTAAAATTAGTTCTGCTCCAAAGCTTACTGTAATTTAAATGAATATTTTTATGACAAAGGAGCTTGGAATTGTTACATTACAATTCAATACCAAGCTGTGTTTTGTGTTTTATTTATTGTTAATATGAATAAATAATATGTGGCTACACAGTAGGTTTTAGGAGAGAATTACAAGTCCCATGGGAAATTACAAGTGTGTTCGGTAAACTGTCCTAAGTTTTGTGTGGTTTTGGAGACACATCTCAGTGTATGACGGGCTTGTGTATTTCATGCTAGCTTAAAGGTCCCTTTAATATGGTTGATGAGAACCACGTGCGTCATACTTTTGAAAAAGTTCTTAGGCAAGGATATAGAAGAGCTTGGTCTAAGCTTTATAAGCCATGTTTTTGAAGATTGGTTGCTCGAAGTACAGGAACAGTACTTTTGGCATAGACACACCAATCAAAATCTAGGGTAATAGCAAACTAGCAATGGATAATATTTTTGGAGAAATATTAAATACTGCTATACCCGCACCTACAGAATTTTAGGTTATATCATAACTATATTAAAATGATTTCGTTGTTAAAATACTCTTGTCTGTTTTTATCCATCCTTGGTAAGATCTAATCAAGAATATATGTCCCCTAACTGTAAGAATGAATGAGTGAAATATACTTTATTGTAAACCAGAAAAACAACAGATAATTTAAAGGTACAACTGGCAGTCTTATCGCATTGAAGCGATCTCTACCAGGCAACCACATTGCAGAAGATAAAATGACCAGTGAGCGGTGCTTACACTTACACCTTGCGCATAGTAATAAATGTTACCGGTTTGCAACATATCATTGATTTTCAAGGAACAGCGTTGGTGATAGCACGTAGCACTGTGGAATACCAGCATTAATGGACTTGTAGTCAGAGTATGCACCGTCTACTACGTGCTTGATGCAAGAAAACTGGTGATACCAATGGCGTCAGAATTGACCTCAATAATGCTTTACTTAACATAACTAACAGCAATTTAACTAAAAATAAAACAATAACGTCCGAATTGAGTAAAGCTGAAATTTTATTTTTAGTTCGTATTTTTGTGATATCATCTATGACACAGGAAGAAGAGAAATGCTGATTAAGCTGGTTTAAGTTAATATTTATGGGTCTACTATTTTGACTCGCTTTGCCAACTCGAAGAGTCTTTAGAAATTTCCATACTCTGCTAGAATCATCTCCGTTTCTAATGCAATCTACTCGGCTTACTAGATAAAGTAGAAAAGGTGCAAATAAAATCGCAATATTAACAATCGAATGCGTTTGCCTCGCGATTTCTATGAAAATCTCTGATGAAACATTAAATACTGTCATTAAAAGACAAACCCTCCCTAATGAACGCCATCAAGTTTAAAAATATCTGATGCGGTGAGGTTAAGTGTTAATAGTCACTGTCTGAGGTAAATTTTCGAATACTATCCACGAATAAAAACACGTTTAAAGGTGATACACCTCGTTCACACATAATAAGTATGAAGACTATTCCTGACGCAATTGGTGTCATTTAATTAAGACTTACATAAGTCAAGATTCTAAAATTTTCATTATTTAAATTTAAAGATATGCATGTCGCTGTAAACGGGGGTGGCTATTTTGTGGGAGAAAAATGTAAAATCACAAAAATAGTTCCGGTAAGGTGAATCAGCGTAACGAAAATTTTAGCTAAAATGAAGATAAAATGGCTAAAACATGTTTAAAGATAATAATAATGAAGCATCCACATCATGGTCACACACGTAGTTGGACCCGACGACTTAACATAAAAGTTGTTTAATTTGTTTTAAGGAATAAATAAAGATATTAAGTAAAGCAAGTAAACTGATTGATTGACTGGTGAAGGAAAACATCATGAGGAAGTTAGAGAAAAACTCTAGACGTGTGAAGTTCAACAACACGCATTGGGGTAGCGCGGCGGATATTTCCATGCCCTATAATAACCCTCTCAAAAATGAGGGAAGGTTGGTGTCCCGCTGTGGGACGTATATAAATTTTTACTTTAACCCTCCATCCCATTAAATGGTAAGAAACCACAGTATGTTAGTGTTTACCGAATGTAAAAAAAAAATCAGGCTTCTTCCTATCTGATGCAACAAGGATATAGAAGAGCTTGTTCCAAGTTTTATAGTTATATATATATATATATATATATATATATATATATATATATATATATATATATATATATATATATATATATATATATATATATATATATATATATATATATATATATATATATATATATATATATATATATATACAGTGTGTCCGGTCACGGACTAGCGATATTTTAGGTACTTATAATACAGCTATTTTAATATAAAAATAGTAAGCCAAAGTGCAACCCCAAAAGCAACAAAAAAAAAAAAAAAAAAAACACTACACACTGAGGTCTAATCCCCTCCCCCTCTATTTGGCAGCCATTTTGTTTTTCTCTTGAGATATTCTCTACGCGTTTACGAAAAAAGTCATATCTCTGAAAGTTTTAGTCTTACTGAGATAAAAATTAACTCATTCGGAGGCCAATAATATTATTTATCATTTACATTATCAAAATTTTTGTTGACATACTTGTAACTTTGAAGAAAAAAAATTTAACTTCAAAAAATATCAAAAAAATATGCTAATCGGCAAATTATTGTAAATTACTGCAAAAATAACCCCGTTCACCCTTTTTATTTTTATACTAGATCGACAGATTTTGAGTTAAGCTACAATACAACATAAAGTTTACAGCTGTATCTTTATTAATTTAAGAATAATTGTTGTTTGAACATAGCATATACGCAAACACAAAAGGCCTTTGTTAAATGACACTGGCACTGCCCCCGATACGCAGAAAAAGTAAACAAACATAAGAGAGCGGCAGCACGAACACTATTACGGCGGCACGCCAGCAACCCCAACGCCATGTTCAAACAACAATAATTCTTAAAGTAATAAACATACAGCTGTAAACTTTATGTTGCATTGTAGCTTAACTCAAAATCTGTCGATCTAATATAAAAATAAGAAGGGTAAACGGGGTTGTTTTTGCAGTAATTTACAATAATTTGCCGATTAGCATATTTTTTTGATATTTATTTGAAGTTAAATTTTTTTTCTTCAAAGTTACAAGTATGTCAACAAAAATTTTGATAATGTAAACGATAAATAATATTATTGGCCTCCGAATGAGTTAATTTTTATCTCAGTAAGACTAAAACTTTCAGAGATATGACTTTTTTCGTAAACGCGTAGAGAATATCTCAAGAGAAAAACAAAAAAATAGCTGCCAAATAGAGGGGGGAGGGGATTAGACCTCAGTGTGTAGTGTATTTTTATATTAAAATAGCTGTATTATAAGTACCTAAAATATCGCTAGTCCGTGACCGGACACACATATATATATATATATATATATATATATATACTAGTTAGAAGCCATGTTTTCGAAAATTGGTTGCTCGAAGTATAGGAAAATCCAATATTACTGTTATGATAAATGCGCCTCCTCTCGATAAACTCCTCCTGAAAACTTATTTTGAAATCTAGTATTCGTAATCTAGTGTCTTAATATTATAGTACTAAACTCACATTTGATAATCTCATCATCTTGAAGTAAAATTAAATACTGCTACACTATCGAATTATATGTTACATCGCATTTGTATTAACATTTTTCAGTGCGAAAATACTCTTTATCTGTTTGTGTCAATCCTGGGTAAAATCTTATATAGAATATCTTTTCCATGTATTTTATGCATTCTACTCAGTTTACTAAGATAAAATAGAAAAGGTGCAAAGAAAGTCCTTCGCTATATTAACCATCGATTGCGTTCACCTCGCGATTCCTATAAAAATCTCTAATTAAACATCAAATTATGTAATTAAAAGACCGACCCTCCCTAATGAACGCCATCAAGGTTAGAAATATCTGTGCCGATGATATTAAGGCTGCGGGCATGCAATTAGCGACGGTCGAGCAATGGCGGTAACGGGGCGGCGCGGCGAAGCATGAGGCGATTCGACAGCGGTATCTCGCGTGGGCACGAAATTTCGCTCGGTAGGTTACGGTAGTGTTGTGATTATCATGAGTTTAAGTCAAAGAGAATAGAAACTATTGGAGCCTAGTCTCCTAATGATAGCGGAATTTTTATTGACTAGATATGGGGTTCAGTCAATAATTCAAGAGGGGAGTAGTTTGGGCGATTTTCTACCCTTTATTATGAATTAAGATGTCATTTAAAGAAATTTTATAAATATATGAGAGCTACACATCTTCTCCACATCCTCATATGGATGTGCTGAGGTTGATGGGTAAACCTGTATGACTTGCAAGGAATACCGTTTTGTGAATCCGAGTATAAGGCAAGCAATACTTTTTAACACACTCCCAAACAATACAACGTTGTTAACGAGAGACCTGTGAACGATAAACCCGACATGTCCTTCGGAGAGATGGTCGCCTCTCGGTGATGGAACAAGTTGCCGGATTCGAGAATTACTGTCTCTTGCTCCCATTCTTCGGATTGAGATAATCCTATAATATCCTAGCGCAACTTGTCTATCTCCTTTTATAGCTCCAGGCTTTTCTCTTAGACACGTGTGTTAAATGGTGCCAGATTAAGTTATTAATAGAACAAATAATAATAAATTGTACAGATTATTAATTTAAAAATAAGTTAGATTGCAATTTCCTCAGGTAATATATTCATAACAAAAACTGCTGATCCGATTTAAAATAAATTTTTGATATTTTACTGGGTTCCGCAATAAAATATTAACGTGCGTCCAGAAGAGCCAGCGGGAATCTACTAGTATACAATACACAATCAAAGCGTACGGGTAACACACGTGATGTTCGATAGACGGCGCGTGGTTTGCTGCGAAACGAGCAAGGTCAATCGCGTTGTATTCGGCTGAACGAAACGTGGTAGGGATAGCTGCAATTGTCGTATCGGTACGGGGACGGAATGCGGCTGGAAAGCCAATCAGCCCGTGCGAACGATACGCACAACCAATCATACGCAATAATGCGCAAAACGGTCAATTATGCGCAATAACGGTCACCGGTAGAATTTTGTGCTACGAGTTGTCTTCTAGATTGTATAGTGGTGGTGTATGGAAGTTCACTAACATAGATCGTTCCGTGAAAGTGGTAATAGAAGATGCACAGCAGCATGTACATTCATCAGTTTATTAGGAAGACTAATAATATGATGAATAAAAACATAACAAACGAGCGCACAGACTACCTGAAAGTGGATGATGTGGTCCATACACATCTACACGTATCCTCGATAAAGAATCAAAATGCGGATGCACCTATTCTGTATACATCAGGTCTGGTTGTATACACTCACCATACAAAACACAACAGATTAAGCTGCTATATTACGCTGGTATTCTGTAAGAGCCCAGTTCTATCCCGGTCGAACAAACCCATTTGTGCTATAACCATAATATGGGTGCAGCGTGACTTTACCACGTATAACTATGACGAATTTTCCTCTTGTAAGGAAATCCATGAAAAAAGACGTACGATCAGCAGTGACCTTTTATATCAATGAATGAATGAAGCGCAAGTATAAAATATAATCTATTCAAAGTAGACTAGATTTGACAGACGCAATTCGCACAAAGAACATGCATAAAAAATTCACAAGCAATTTCATATACAGCAGGTACCTACATAAATATTGTATGACATTTACATATAATTATTTTATTTTCACATGATATTAAGAGCTAGTACACATTGGGCGCTCGGTGTTGCGTTGATACACGCGTACATATGCTGCGCTCAGCATAGCGTTCGACGAGCGTTAGCAGAGTGAGTCCCTAATAGCGGTTCGCTTTTGTATTTCATCGATACAAAAATCCATATGAAAATGTTCTATCCCCATTTTTGTCAACATAAGTCCAATCTACACGAAACTACGCGATCAATCACAAGAAAATGGGGGCCCATATCTAAAAGCGCGCGGCTAACGCCCGCGCAACGAGCATTCTAACCAAACTGACAGCGTGCGTCTGACACGCGCTTGAATTATAGGGCGCGTTGGGGTTGTGTACGGATGTATCAGACTAAAAAAAGGTTTCTAAAACGCGTGTTACCAAAGCGCGTGCTTCAAAATGCCTAATGTGTATTCGCTGTAAGGGTCAGTTCGCACCGAGACGAGACGCGACGCGACGCGGCGCGCACTTTTTAAGATAGTGATTTTGTATCACTTTATATAACTCTAGTTACTGTACAAAAAGATATGCATTTTATTGAGAAAATTCGAAAATACGCCGCGCAGCGCCTCAAGATGTCTCGCGACGTCACGATGCGTCTCGCGGCGGCGCGCTACGCGATGTCTAACCAACAAAGAAGGGTATCTAAATAGGTGATGAGGTTTCTAATGTAACTATTTAGACGGCATTGTGATTGTAATATTGCTTAGTCAACTCTAAAAAAGGGTGAAAAATTACTTTTAATAAAAATGAAAGCCGACTTCATAAATCTGGAAAGAAAAAATATCTTCTCATTCTGGAGTCGGGGTTTTAATTGACTTGATTTTTAAATTGGCTTTAATTAATTGAAAGGAAAAAGGAGCTAAAGAAACTCAGCATAAAATCCAGAAGACAGTGGATTTTATGCTGAGTTTCTTTAGCTATTTCTTCTCAGGTCAGAGGAATTAAATTTCGAAATGATATTTAACTTTTTTTAAATGACGTTTGACAAATAAATTTCCTTACGTCAAAAAATACATAAATATATTCTATTTAATTATGATTATTTATTATTTATTTAACAATTTATGTATACACGCAAAGTAATTTTACAATGAAAAATAAAAAAAGATTTAACTCTTCATATTGAATTTTTTTCCAGCAGGCTGATATTGGAAAGATTCAAAGGGAAGCGGATTTAGTGTGCACTCTCATAATTAATTTTATACTATTAATATAATTAATATAAAATAAAAATAATAAAAACATATACATACTTCCACATATACTTCCAATATATATACCTAAATACTACACTAAATACATATATATATATATATATATATATATATATATATATATATATATATACAAGTCATACATTAGATCATTGGGACGACAAAGAAAGATAGTGCTCTGTAACTTGCCTTTTAAACATTGAAACTGTTTGAGCTTCACGAATTGCAATAGGAAGAGAATTCCATAACCTAACTGCATGTACTGTAAAAGAGTGAGAATAGACCTTAGTTCTGGAGGAAGGGAAATTTAGGAGAGTTTTTAAATGTAATCTGCAAACTACGTCGGGGGAACGAACAAAGCGAAATCGATCACGTGGATACGGTTGTGATGTTGGATATTTAGTATAGTACGTTAAAGAAGAGGCATAGGATTCAGGTATTCCTGCGAAGTTAGATGGGGAGCCACTTGAGCTGTTTGCGATAGGAGGAGACCTGTTCATACTTTTTTAGCCCAAAATTTGTTTAATTGCTTCTCAGTCGCATCCAAATAACGGAATCAGCATAATCAAGAATCGTGAAAATAAATGTTTGTCAAGAGAAATCTTTGTTAATAACGGCAGAAAACTTTATTAGCATTTTAAGGAATGAATAGTATAATTGATTTTCCTGCTAATTTCTGTGATATGTGCATTCCATGTCAACTTGCAATCCATGGTGATGTCCATATTCTTAAAAGTTTCTGAAATGCTTAGTGGAGTGCCATTAATTTGCAGTGTTGGGAGTGAAGTAAAATCAAGTAAGGTACGGGTGAACCTGTTGCCTATAATCATCGTTGTGTTTTTTAGGGTTTATAACAAGTCCATACGATATACCACTCATAGATTTTATTTAGATCTTTATTTGTTTCAAACATTGCTAAATTTGCTTCAGTTACAAGAAAGTGACGATACAGCTGCAGATCATCTGCATAGAGATGGAAGTTCGAAGATATCACCTTGGTGATACAGTTAAAATAAAGACGGAAAAAAGTAAAGGAGAAAAGACGCCACGTTGAGTACACCTGTAGCTAGGTTTTTGTTTCTTAGCAAATTCTTCAGAACGTAAGTTTATATTAAGACACTTTTTTATTTGTCTATCGTTCCGTGTGGGTATTTAATAATTGATTTTAAACCAATTTCCCGATGAGTGGAAACTTAAAATTTTGAATATACGTCAATACGATTATTTTTAGTGCTTAAAGAGGATTTTAATTTTTTTGTAGTTATTTTTTCTATGTTTAACTTACCTATTTTACGTCTATGACTAAAACTAATTCAATTAAATATGTACACCACACTGTAGAATATATGTATTATACCTACTGTAAAAGAGCCTTGATTTGAAAATTTTCTTTCGCCTCTATAAATGTAATATATCTTATGAAATTGCATACTTTTTGCTTATTTCGTATCTCATAACTAGATTTTCAAATAAAGCAAGGAAAAAGTAATGTTACTTTGTTGGTCATTCTCAAAAGAATTTTGGAGGCGGAACGAGTTTTACAATGGCTCAAAGGCCCAGAAGCCATGCCAAAATATATTAGCGTGTTTTACACGTTCCGTTTCAGACTACGAAAAACTTGCTCATTCGTCATGTGGTTTATGAATGTTCAAAATATCCAATTTCTTTTTTATAAGTAATAAAGTAATGATTAGATATGATTTTGAATGGTTTTGTGCTATGGCGTAGAAAGAAAAATAAGTGTAAAATCAGATCTTATCTGACAGCTGTTATAACCTCAAACTCTTATTTACTTAACAGCATTTTTCCCTGGCCTCTAAATGAAAACATGATATGTTATTATGTTATTATAAACAATAACTATTTTTATACAACAGTAGTTGTAGGTAGACGCGACCTGTTAAAGGAATCAAGTGACAGGGCATTCAATGTATGGAAAGTGGGCATGACTCTTTAACTAAATCTTAAGTTACTGTATTCACTAATAAATAAATAAATTTGAATTTCAATCCGTATACAGTATTATATACAGTTTATACATAATAATACATTACATACAGTTAATAATAATATGTATACACAATTTATACATAAATATTGTAAAAAGCACCTCAGTATACCTAAGGATAATCAAATAAAATTTAGGTGATGTACCTTATAAGTTTATTTTGATAGTCGTAGATATAAATTATTGTTTACAAATTTTATTCGACGGCTCATGTTACTATTTGCCATATAAGTAATCTAAAATGCCAGTGATAACTTGTAGATTGTGCGCTCTCTTTAAATTGTATGTTACTGAAATTGTACCTACATCGCGAAATAGAAACTTTTATATTATTAGCTGTTGTTAGAGAAGGGATTTTTTGCAATAAAAAGCCTAATATATTAGAGAAGTAAACATATAACCCTTGAAGTCGGTACGTTCGTAATACAGAACAGCTACAAATAGTATGTCCTTACAATTATTTGCATAATATAATTAGATACAGTCATTAACAATGGTTCGATAGCATGGTTATGACAGTTATACCGTTCACAGGTATAATAAGCTACTTGTTTACATAATGATTTCTTATATTTACGCGAACACTATACATGATTAAAACTACTTTTACGGATTTTATCGCGTTTATTTTTACTTTTTATTTACTTTTAAATTCCCATATATCCGTACCTTCAGCTTTTAATCCAAACCATAAACAATAATTAAAAAAGCTGAAGGTACTCCGGGTTTAACAATGACATCGGGACGTCAGTCATCTCAGTCCCCCGTGACCATGGGTGCTGGAAAGCGCCCGAAACGTCGGGAATTAAAAATAAAAGTAAATAAAAAGTAAAAATAAACGCGATAAAATCCGTAAAAGTAGTTTTAATCAAGCTACTTGTGTTTACAGATTTATATATGCTTACATAAAGACAGGCGAGAGCTTATGATCTGAGTGGTTGCCGTAAGATTAACAGTACCTACCTAGACACGCATTTCGGGTTCTAATCGTGTTGGTACCAATGAAATTTTTAATTACTACTCCACTTCATGCTTGGCGCTGAGAGAAAATATGGCGAGGATAGTTACGAGAAATTATAATTTTTCTAGGATATGTGAAGTTTGGCAACCCACATTAGTGCAGCCCAGCCGTGGGATATATATATATATATATATATATATATATATATATATATATATATATAGTACAGCCATGCGGCAGTTGTAATAGGGTTGTACTTGAATGGGTTTTATTTGACTTTACCTACAGACTAGCGAAGAAAAAAGTGCGCTGCTCTTTTTTTATAAGTAAATGAAATTAAGGGTGAAAATCTTGCAGTCGCACTGATGGTAAATGTTTACTCTTTCATAGATACCTACATCTATCTTCAAATATAAACCAAAATGCAGATGCGTTGTCACTCCTCAGAACTAAGATGAAAATACATTTACCATCAGTCCGACTGCAAGATTTTCACCCTTAATTTCACTTACTTATATTAAAGAGCAGCGCAGTTTTTCCTCGCTAGTCTGTAGGTAAAGTCAAACTGTACTTTGTCCCCAACATTCATAGCTGTAGCCGCTAACTAATATATATATACCGCATCATCGTATACATATACATCATATACAAGTATATACAATATGTAACATAATTAACGCACTCCCTCAGACACCCCAATTAGTATATTATGTTATAATCATAATAGATACACTGAATTTTTAATTAAATCTCTAAATTAAAATCGTTCCTCGGGTTTTCAAGTTCGGCACAAACGACGTTCGGAGTTATTGACTGCGTTAAGCTTCATAGCAGTTCCAAGAACATTGTCATCATCATCATCATCATTACAGCCCTTCACAAGTCCACTGCTGAACATAGGCCTCCCCCAAGTAATGCCACAAAGCACGGTCCTGAGCCACCTGCATCCATCGACTTCCTGCATGTCTTACCAGGTCGTCACTCCATCTAGTGGGGGGTCGCCCTACACTACGCCTACCGGTACGAGGCTGCCACTCGAGAACTTTTCTTCCCCATCGGTTATCGGTTCTTCGAGCTATATGGCCGGCCCATTGCCACTTCAGCTTACTAATCCGTTGGGCTATGTCGGTCACTCTGGTTTTACTGCGGATATCCTCATTTCTGAGTCTATCACGCAGAGAAACTCCGAGCATAGCCCTCTCCATAGCTCGCTGAGCGACCTTAAGCGTCCTCATACGGCCAGCAGTGAAGGACCACGTCTCAGATCCGTAAGTCATCACTGGCAACACGCACTGGTTGTACAATCTAGTTTTTAGAGATTGAGGTATACCTGACGAAAAGATATGCCGTAATTTCCCGAACGCTGCCCAGCCGAGTTGAATCCGTCGATTGACCTCTCGGTCGAAGTTGGACTTACCTAGTCGGACTATTTGTCCCAGGTAAACGTATTCGTCAACAACTTCGAGCATAGTGCTCCCAACAACTACCGGCATAGGTGTGACATGGACATTGAACATGATCTTTGTTTTGTCCATGTTCATCTTAAGACCTATCCGTTGGGAGGCACTATTGAGGTCATTGAGCATAGTGCTTAAGTCGTCCAGCGATTCTGCCATAAGGACAGTATCGTCGGCAAATCGAAGGTGAGTGATGTACTCGCCACTGATGTCAATACCGTATCCTTTCCAGTACAGTAGCTTGAAAACGTCTTCCAATGCAGCGGTGAAGAGTTTCGGGGATATAACGTCACCCTGTCTTACACCTCTCTGCAGTTGGATAGGTTTCGAGCTCTGGTTCTGTACTCGGATAGCCATCGTAGCCCTACTGTACAAACACTTCAGCACTTCGATATACCGACAGTCAACTTGGCACCGCTGAAGGGACTGTAGCACCGCCCAAATTTCGACGGAATCAAAGGCTTTCTCATAGTCCACATACGCCAGGCAAAGTGGCAGATTGTACTCTTCAGTCTTCTGTACAATCTGCCGCAGGGTATGTATGTGGTCTATGGTACTGAAGCCTTTTCGGAAACCGGCTTGTTCGGGAGGCTGGAAGTCGTCAAGTCTGCGTGCGAGACGATTCGTAATGACTCTCGAAAACAGCATGTAGACGCGGCTCAGAAGGGAAATCGGTCTGTAGTTCTTTAAGAGAGCGTTGTCGCCTTTCTTAAAGAACAAAACCACCGCACTTCTGCTCCACGCCTCTGGAGTAGTGCCACCATGGAGGACGGAATTGAAGAGCTTCTGAAGGACTTCAAGTACCGGTGTTCCACCCGCTTTCAGAAGCTCCGCTGTAATTCCATCCTCGCCTGGGGCCCTGCCGTTTTTAAGGTGCTGGAGAGCCATTCTAATCTCGCTCAGACTGACGTCTGGGATATCATCGGAATAGTGTCGGATAAGACTTGCTCTTGAATCGTTACTCACACTTGCGTGTGGCTCCAACGATGATGTGTACAGCTGCCCATAGAACCTCTCAATCTCACTCAAAATCTCAGGTGTCCCGGAAACGATGTTGCCACACTCAGTCTTCAGCCTTGACAGTTGGCTCTTTCTGGCAGACAGATCTCTGGCAAAGACTTTGGAGCCCTGGTTCCGCTCGATCGCTTCTTTAATACGAGAAGTATTAAAGTTGCGTAAGTCTCGCCGTATGCATTTGGAGATCTGTCTGTTCAGTTGCCTGTATGCTGTCAAATCTGTTGACGATTGCAGCCTCATCTCCCGTCTAACAGCCATGAGATTAAGAGTGTGATCGGAGAGTTTTTGTGTTCTTCTGCGGCGGGTCTTACAGAACTTAGCTCCGACCGCATGGACAGTTTCCACGAGCTTGTCGTTCATATCGTCCACTGCATTGCAATCTTCTAGGCACTGGAAGCGGTTACGTAACTCGAGCTGAAAGGTTTCGGGATTCTGGATTAGAGCACGAGGGGGACGGAGCGTTGACTTCATTAGACGAGACCTCTCCAACTTAACGTTTAGGTTCAGTGTGCCTCTAACCATTCGGTGATCGCTGCCAGTTTTTACCCTTGCGATCACTGAGACATCACTGAACAGTTGGCGTCTGGTCGTCATAATGAAGTCAATCTCATTTTTTGTCGAACCGTCGGGGCTCGACCAGGTCCACTTCCTGTGGGGCCGCTTCTGGAAGAAAGAGTTCATCATAAAGAGTCCCTCTTTCTCCATAAAGTCGGCCAGCTGCTGGCCCCTTCGGTTCCGTTGCCCTACTCCAAATTTCCCTACCTTCAGCTCACCGCTTTCTCTTGTGCCCAGTTTTGCGTTGAAGTCTCCCATCAACACCGTGTAGTAGGTTTTGGAGGAATGTATGGCTTTGGAAATATCCTCATACATTTCCTCCACCTCCTCATCGGGATGTGCCGAGGTTGGTGCGTAAACCTGAATGACCTTCAGCGAATACCGTTTGGTGATTCTGAGTATCAGGTACGCGACCCTCGTCGACACACTCCCAATCTTTACAACGTTGTTGACGAGAGATTTGTGGACGATAAATCCGACACCTCCTTGGGACAGATGGTCGCCCTCCCGGTGATAGAACAAGTTGCCGGACTCGAGGATTGCCGTGTCCTCCCCCTCTCTTCGGACCTCGGATAATCCAATAATATGCCAGCGCAACTTGTCTACCTCTTCTTCCAGCTCCAGTATCTTCTCGTCAGTCCTCAGGGTGCGTGCGTTATATGTTGCCAGGTCGAGTCGTCGTAGGTGGCAACCGAACCTCCACCGGAGATTCTTAGCACCCCCCTGCCCCGCCGTTACCATGGTCGCCACCGTAGCCAGGAATAGCGGGGCCGCCGGGGACTGGGGGCCGTCTGTTTGTGTATTTATTCATTGGGGGGGTATTTGCCATAGTTGCCACGCTTGGCGAGCGGGTTGGCAACCGCAGTTTTTTATTACGTCACAGTTGTCATCAGGAAGACGCTGCTGCCCATCTCCTGCCTGTCTCCCTCTGTCGCCTCTTACGACACCCACGGGAAGATATGGGGTAGTGGATATTCTTAACCGCCACTACACGGCCAGTAACCACAATTTTTTTTATAGGAGAGGGGGCAAAGTCGTATAATTCAAGCAACTATTATGCTTATTTCTGCCACCAAGACTCACGCACTGCTCTGTGCTCTGCTGTGTTTGTGTCTGAACGGTATAGAAAGCCGAATATAATTACAGTCTTTGAAGCATACCAACTTAACCCTCTGTGGTGACAAAGCAGTAGTCTTCTTTGTTTTTTTGGTTTGGTTGCAGGAGTTCTCTGGTTGCAGTATCCGCTTCACAACAGTTCAACGTGAATTTGCTTGTCACTTCTTTTGTCAAACTTAAACAAACATCATATCGATGAAAGTTTTATTTTACGTTGTATTAAAATAAGATGATGATGATCTTTTTTTCAATATAAGCATATGAATTTATTAAATAAATATATCTACAATTAATATTCATAACACACAATATAAAAAATATTATAATTTAGTAAAACTAAAACAAAAAATTTAAATTGTCATAAAGACCTGCTCCCCGTGGTATCGTTGAGTAGCTATACTTGGCCATTGAGCGAGAAAAGAATCAGCCCCCATTTCACCAGCAGCGATATTCAGTCGCTAATACAGTTCCTTTAGGAAACTCTCTGCACGTAGACCTCACGGACCGATGGTCTCTACAGCAAATGGCGCAAATATGTAGTCATTTCTCAAACACACTTGAAAAGTTTATTTTGTGTACACTGGGCATTATGCTTACGATAATCGTTATTTGAATCGATTAATTTTATCTGCAGTGTAGTTCCTACAACAGTGAGTACTTAATATACTTATATAATTATGTAGAAAAATAAATTACAAAAACAAAATATTTATTGTCGAATATTTCCAACATTGTTATTGACATTTGTTGTTGAAAACAGTTTCCATTTGTGACGTGCAGTCCTACGACTGACAGCTTTTTTTAATTTATTTATTATACAGTAATTATTAGATATGCAATGTGTGCTTAAGACAACAAATAAAAACGTTATTTATTTTCTAAAGAAATAAAAATACAGCTACGATTGCAGTTTTCGAACAATACCATGAATTATTCATAAAATAAAGAGTTGATTATATTCGGTTCAATTGATACCGTCTCTTTCAAGTCTAAACAACGACATGACAAATGCAGATAACTTTAATGCGAAATCCTAATAGAACATTCCTTTGAAACAGATGGAGTAATTTGAATAGAAGTTAAACAATAAACATCTTCGTTTATTATCTGCATGTAAATCCATGTGGCAACTACAAACGGAAGCGTGTAAATGGTTTTCAATATCTTACAAAAATACAATCCTTTATTTTTTTTAAACATTTCACTTTTTACTGAACATATTTGGGACTTTCTTGTTAAAGCTAACGCATACATGTGGAAATAACAACAGGCATTAATAGTTGTTATTTTTTCCAAGTCATTAGAAAATATATTATATTAATTAGCTCCTGCTTACATCCATATTCAAAACTGTACTTTTACGAGTGGATAAAGAATATGAAGTAGCATTATCATCATCATCATCATTACAGCACTTACACACGGTGTACATACATACCCCCAAGTAATTCCACAACACACAATACTGAGCCACCTTCATTTTTACTTAAATAAATAAAAATGGTGCGGGGCTAGTTTAGACCATGAGACCATGGCCACCTTCAACTTGAAACAAAGAAGGCTAAAGATATATTGTGTCTCGTGTTCTGTGTCGTGGCGCCGACAAAGGGTAAAAGGTTTACTGGAACAGGAAATGAGAAGCAGCATCTTTCTAAGGAGGTTGGAGTCGCCCGAATATGGCGTTTGGACAGACGAGGGGATAACAAGATCCTTGCTGCTCATGTCATACATCGCTCTGTATACACCCGCGGGACGATATGGGGCAGTAAATATTCTTACGAGTACAACTCGGTAAATGAGATCTCTGATTGAACGACTTTTATCTTAAAATTAACTCAATATGAGATTTACTGCTAACCCTAACTAGACTATTTTAAGACATCTTGTTATACAAATGAACAAATTAATTCTCCTGAGAGCGTTGTATCGCTGTATGAGGTCTACGTAAGGGAGGGGTTTGAATGGGATTTATTACCGGCGGTCGTTGCCGTTGGTAGCAAGATGGCTGAAAAGGAGATAAAGTTAATTTCTAACTTCCTTAAAAAAATATTTACATTACACAAAACAATTACTTTAGCGATGATACTCAAGCGTAACTAACAGCGTCATGTCTTACCTCAGTTAGTTGAGAGGTCATCGTGTTCTCTTCAAGACGTCTGAAATACCGACGTGCATGCTCAAGCGTATTATGTGTACTGTAAAAATGAAAAATCCTCTTTTTTTAGAGTTCCGTACGCCTTAAGAAAAAACTGAACCCTTGTACTTATACGTCCGTAGGGCGATTTTTCCGTCTGTCAAGAACTTATTATATTCATCTTTCGGAACGGAAATCAATTATAATAAAGATGTTAATAATAATCTGTTAAGAAAAAAATATATGTTGTAACTAGTTTGAAAAACACCTTAAGCTGGAGGTGTTCTTTAAATGAACACATCATTTCATTTTATAACGCGGATCTAAGCTAAAACTATCTAAATAAAACGTTTATTTTACATGTGGGTAGGAATAATGTGATTATTTGAGCAATGATATCTCCTCGAAGAAGTTGAGTGAACGCCGACGAACTCTGAGAGCGATCTTGCCGAGTCATTTAACTATATAAGTAGCAGCTGCCGGACATACCAGCAGCATGTGAGCCATTGTTTCATCTTCCCTCGTGAAAGCCCCATAGAAGTTACTATCACGGCTCTCCGCGGCCCTTCCCCTCAAAAAAAATTTAAAATTTTTATTTTTTTTTTTTTTCCCCACAAAAAAAACCCCCCCCCCTAATTATTTTTACCCCATCCCCCTTCCCGGCCAAATCCTCACAAATTCTTAGCACACCTCTCTACACCCCCACCCACACCCCTTTTACCTCACCCCCCAAAACAAAAAAAAAAAAAAACAAAACCCACCCAAAATTAAAAAAAAAAAAAACAAAAACCCCAAACAATTCTTACAAATTTCCATCTTCCAAACTCGACATCCCCCCAAAAAAACTTTTTTCTATAGGAACAGTTAAATATCAAATTAAGATTAATGAAATAATATAACCAAGTCTACAGACCCTTAAAGATGTAAAGAATTCAAGCTTCTAAATCCACGCAATCGTATGTTCTGACATCCAAGCATACTCAACAAAAATAGAATACACCTTGACCTAGAATCATGAATTTTAAAAAAATGCAATTTCTCATGGTACAAGTAAGGATTAAATACCGAAGTTCGTTATTTTTAGTTTTATCACATAAAAATATTTTTTGCAATTACAAACTTACATTTTCAGTGATAGCATCAACCGTAATGTAGGTGATGTATGGTTCTCCCATATGTCGGTCAATCTTTCTAGTACAAAGTTAAGTTTGTCCTTCAATACGACTTACCTTTTGTTGCTTACCTTATCTCCATATAAATCTTGTGAAGGATGAACATACATAATTAAGTTTGTACAGAACCCTCTGGACGCGAATCCTACACGCATTAGGCCGCTTTGAAAGAAGAAGAATTTTAAAATAAGTATGATAATCAAACCTATCGTTCCGTATGAAATTCGAAGACGGTCTTCACACATTTTTCAGGCTCCAATAAAAAAACTTAATAAACCGTAAGGTTCATATGACGCTCAGATTGCTTGATATATTATTCCCTAAGCACCAAAAATAATATTTATTCTAACATAATTCAACATAAAACTTCCATACTGAACTACAAACAATGTGAAAAAATATAAATTGATTAGAAACCTGTCCCGGTTTTGCCTAAGTGTGATCTATTATTGTCACGTCATTTAGATATAAAATAATCGTCAGATCATTTCTTCAACCTTTTCTTCAACTTCTCTAGATAAAAATTAAAGGATTTTCTAACAAAATATGACTTAGTTTTGTATGAAATTATTTTTCCAAACATTAAATATCTTTAATATCAAATTATTTATATAGAAATTGTAAAATGTCTTGTGCTATAATGTATATTCACAAACTAATTCTAATACTAAAAACCTTAAAAATATATATTATAATAACTAAATTAAATTATTAAAAAAAGAGGTCCTTTAGGCAAGGTTCCGAAGATACTGGCAGCGTTTCCCCGTTGAATAGCTAGACTAATTCTTTGTCCGAGGTAACTGCCAGCTCTTCGGTCTCCTGTGACGTCGATTAACCTTTTTGCTATTTCCTTAAAAAGGCTTATAGCGCTAGGACCCCACGGACCAAGGGTCTCGACACCGAAAGGGACAAAAATATATTCGGAGCCTAGACCCCTGTATTTGCAAACTTTAGCCTTTTCTGCCGCTTCACAAGCCGCACCAGCTCTGTTGTTGGTTCCACGTAGATGGGAAGGGGCCAGCGCGTCTGAACAGGTTGCATCCCATACCAGCACCCGGCCCATCCTCCATGGAATCAAACTCATACCGTCCGGTCTCTTGCCATCGTCTCTTGCAATACCAGACGGCTCAAGTAGACTTGGCACGTTGACGGTGGCAAGAGACCGGCGTATGATATCGTTAAGAGCTGCATGTCTCGAGAAGCGACCTGCACTTTTTTGGCATGATAGCCCGTGATATCCTAGCTTGTCGACGTCACTGCCACACGGACATTTATGAGGAGCGCAGACCGGAACCCCAAGCCGTAGACAGGTTGCGATTCGGAGCGTGTCAGGCTCAAGAAATGTTCCTGTATTTGACGAAGGATATGCGTGAAGCCAATAGCCGGCCTCATGCGTACCCACGGCCAAAAGCCTAGCACGCGCCGAACCTGTACTAAAGCTCAAAAGATTGTCATAAGTCAATTTGCAGTTTATGTCGTCCCAGCTCCTTTGTGAATTTAGAGGAAATTGAAAATTTTGACCAGGGCATGCAATTAAGAAAGCGTTTCTAGCTTCTTCCAGGCCAGCGATCTCAAAGTTTGAAGGGGATGCCCTTAAAATTTTACTTATGAGATTTGCTGAACTATAGACAGAAGATAGGAAGGCTGGTAAAGAGACAATGTAAATTTTGCGAATTCCTAAACCACCATAACGGATGGGTAGGGAGGCTTGGGTCCAAGATTGCTCGTTCATGTGTATATTAAGAATCGATTCTAAACTAATTTTGATTAAGTTGTCCACTTGTGTCAAGAGGTCTGGGTGATTCCAAAAGGAGCAGCAACGGAGCACATACGTAAATTTCGGGACAAAAAGGCAAGATTTTAAAATGCAAAGTGCATAATGTGGACTAATTTCAAGGAGACGGTCAGCAGAATTTTGAAATTTAGCAATTGAATTATTAATATATTCAGACATAGATTCGTTAAAAATTGGAGAACCTAAAAGGTAAAGGGAATTACTGTTAACTATTTTAATATTTGGTGCCAAAGTATTAAATTTGTGTTTTACGTCATTTAAATTTAAGTTGCAGTTATTTATAAAAAGTTCGCATTTGCTAAAGTTAAGCTCCAAACCAATGGGTTCAAATTTATTTTTGATTGAAAAAAGGTCAGAAAATACAGTTTCCAAATCACCTCCTAAAGTTCCGTCATCCAGATACCAAATATTGAATTTAGAATTTAAACTTTTGATTATGGGATTTATAGCCAAACTAAAAATTGCTGGTCCAAGGGGATCACCTTGTTGACAACCTACTTCCGAGGATAATTCATTAGACCGATATAACAATTTTGTTGGGTCAGCGTAACTGAGAAGAAGATAATTGTATATTTCGGGTATATGTTGATTTATCCACCTCCACAACCATCCTCCATCCATCTCGTTCAGTAGGTAGGTCCCCCTATTTACCGAATTGAAAGCATTTTTGACATCAATTTTGAGCAACACGTCAGGATGTCCATATGTTAGGAAAGAACGTAGGGCATGGGACAACAATTTAAAAATGATTATTTATATCTTAATAGTTATCAAACAACCCCGTGAACCCGGAAGAAGCCAATTATTTCAATATTACAGAACAACACTTCAATTTATTTATATGTGTATAGATAATATTTTTCGTGAATCGACTACTGAATATTATTACAGTCTGAGAGCTGGCCGCCAATTTTACTAACATATTAGATACAAACTTTTTTACATATTATTAAAAAATGTTCATTAAAAAATCAAGATGGTTAGCGCAATTGTAAACGCATATCATTTTTATTGTTATCGTACATTATTATAAATTTTATGGGTATTCGTGCAAGCATGTTAACTTGGCAAGTCATGATCGTTTTATTTAATTGATATTAAACAAAATTATAGCTTTTTATCTAACACGTCAGTCAAAGTAGCGACCAACTCTCTCGCTATGAAATCAAATAAGTTTGCTATTTATTACTATATGTCTTTGATATATAACAGTGTTTAATGTTTTATTCCTAAAATAATTGGTTCTTCCGAGTAACTCGGTCACGGCTGTGCACAATGACAGGAAAAGATTGTGTTGAAAAATATCTTCGAGTTTCCCATTGTGGTTTATTAAAGGAGCTATCACAGTATTGATTGCTAAATATAAAATGTTTCACTACCATTAAAATAGAACATGTCTTAAGCACATGTAACATGGACAAGAAATTATTTTTTCGAAAAATTCCAAATTAAAATGTTAATTAGAAAAAAACAAATAACTTCTTTTTAATTCCAGGAACTAAATTTTTCTGATTTTAACTTATCCTCTCCTCCTTAGATGACCATCTTTTACATATTTCTTCCCCGTGATTCAGTCGGTTGTTGTTGTAGTTATTATTTCAGTACGGGTAAAGGAGATTATGTTGCAGCGAGGCTGCCCTACTGTTAGTTTTTATACCTCATCTTTTTTTTTATAGGATAAGGGTGATAATCGAATACACAGTTCACTTGGTGGTAAGTGGATGCTGTGGCCCATAGACATCTACATTCAACCTCGATTAAGAATCAAAATGCAGATGCGTTGTCATCCCTGAAGACTAAGATGGAATGCCTCGATTCCAGTAAAATGGGTCACCGGTTCTCTACATTCACCATACGAAACACAGCAGCATTAAGTTTCTATTTTACGCTGGTATAGTGTGAGATATCGGTCCATCCCAAGTCCAGCCGCCCCATTCATGCTACAATCATAATATAGCTGCAGCGTGGCTCTACCACACATATTTTGATGTTATCTTGTACATAATTACTTCTATTTACTAAAAAATTCTATAAAGTAATTGCCTTGGTAACTCTGTAGCTTAACGCCGGCCGTAAATATCATATCACGCGAACAACCCGGGTTTGATACTCGGCACCAATAAATTTGTTACTTTTAGTGCTTATTTACTATTTGCTTTTCGGCGAAGGAAAACGTTGTGTGAAAACATGCATGACTAAGAAATGTACTGGGGCAGCGACGATACGTAAACACGCACTGAGGCAGCGCGGCGAACATTTTCTTGCCCTAAAACTCTCTCTGTAATGAGGTCCGTGCCCAGGATTGTGACGCATATACACTACTAGCGTTCCACCCCGGCTTCACACGTTGATTTTTGGATCTCGACAACAGCACCACATACCGCGTCCAAATGTGAGTATAAACCATGTTGGGGCCTATTCAAATACACACATAGAATGCCATGAAAATCTGTTGGATGGTTTCAAAATCTATAACGGACATAGGTAAAAAATTGTTAGTGTTTGATAGAGATAAATAATTTAACTTTAACTTTCCTATATTAAATAGGGTTGATACCAAAAAATGTTAATTTTCTTTAAATAATCATGAGATTCTATTTTCTAGTAGCTCTATTGAGGTACTCAGGTATAAATAAATCTATACATATATAATCAATAGATATATCAGTAAAAGTTTGATGAGCTTATAAATGATTAAAGCTCGTCAAACTTTGGGTTTCATCATAGATAAGTCGAGTCGGAGACAAAGGGTTATACTGCACTGACATAAATTCATTCGTACATTCACTATAGCTTATCAAAAGTCTAGTGCTGATCATTGACCTCTCTCACAGAGGGATTTCGCCATTGCTGCGACACTGGGAAACCGGGTTGATAACTGCTTTTTTACTTCCTGTTGTAATCAGGATGATACTGCTGACCATCTCCTGATCCAGTTCCCCTCTGCCGCCTCTTACGAACCCACAGGATGATATAGAGCAGTGAATATTCGCCGCCACTTTAAATCAGCAGTGACATAAAAGAAACCTATAACATAGATCAAGCACACATTACCGAACTAACTCAATATATTAAGTCAAGGTCAGGTCGGGACACACATTATTACGATGTTAAACTCCAGCGTTGCAGCGTGTCCTTTTATTTCAAGATCATATCAAGGGTTATCAAGATCGTAAACCTTGCTGTTGTTCCTTTCCGTATTGTTCTTTCAAAAATACCTTAAAATGATTCTAAAGTATTTTTGAAAGAACAACAGAAGTAAAACAGCACAATTTCCTCAGAAATACGTAACCCCTTATTATAATTAAGGTCGTGCTAATGAATTTTGTATACAATATGAACGGATTCGGAAGCTGATGTGACAACGGGCCGGCCGTATAGCTTAAAAAACCGATAACCGATGGCAAAGAAAAAGTCTCGAGTGGCAACCTCGAACCGGTGACCGAAATGTTTGGCAGCCCCCATTGGAGGAGTGGCGACCTGGTAAGGAATGAAGGAAGTCGATAGAAACAGTTGGCTCAGTACCGTGATCTGCGGGCTTTACTTGGAACAGGTCTATGTCCAGCAGAGGTCTTGCAAAGTACTGTATAATGATGATTATGATATAATATAAATGAACCTTTAAACGGATGTCCATTTTCTTGAGCCACTCTTTCAGTACAATATGAAATCCACTGCCAAATAGGCTTTCTACCTTGCCTCATAGATGCCCGTTACCAGTTTTTTTTAATTGTTTTGATATATATATATATATATATATATATATATATATATATATATATATATATATAAGATACGAGATACAAATGAGATACAAATTATTTGAAGAAGCATACTTCGTTTTAACTTTAAATAATGCGAGTCGATGATATTACGTAGCAATTTGTACAACAACATTTGATTTCTTATATCACGGCGCTTTTCGAGTGTATTACTCTCTAAGTCATTAATAATGGAGTCCACAGAAGAACTTTATCGCTTTAATTGACGCAGAAACTTATTGGGTGCGTTTGGCAGAAAAAAGCGCTAGCAAGCGCTTACAAGCGCTGAAATAGTTTTCGGCCAGGACACGATTGCTACTTCAGTAGCGCTGACACAATCCGCCATTTTGCTTATTTAATTTGTTTGTTTTGTTTATAGTTTATAAGTTTTTTTGTGCAATATTAGTTTTAAGTAATATAATGACATGTATAGACATATAGATGTTATTAAAAATTCATGATTGGTAAGTTTTTAATATGAATACTTTACGAACATATATTTAAATTAGGTAGGTTCCCCGGTTAAAACTGACTTCGTGTCCTAGAGGAAAATAGCTACTTACGATTTGACAGCGCTTACCGCTTACGATCGCCATTTTGCTTACAAGCGCTTGCTAGCGCTTTTTTCAGCCAAACGCACCCATTATTGATTGTTTTATTTATTTCACCATAAACTTCGTTATTATAATATTTTTTCTAAAAGTGTTTGTGGCCAAAGTAGGAAAATGGGAGATCTCCCGCCGGGCAAGGTGTTCTGCCCGGGGAGCGGCCAACACTCCATGTGATAGTTCGGAGATGTTCTATATATGCTGTTTATGATTCGGAATGTTGATAGCGTGATTTAGGCTTCGGTGTGTTTTCGCTTGCGGCGCGACGACAGCGCCGCCACATCACCCCCCTGCTCAGACCGGAGGTCGATAGTGCAGTCCGATTGCCGGTGTGTCCTTTTAATGCCGGTGGGGAATGCATGCTGTGTGCGTAAGGGCAAGTGACACCGCTGCGAATGATATGCCGATGTGTAATGCATGCCGTACTACGCACTGGCAAGTGATGCCGGTGAGAACGATGTGCCGGAGCAAGTGCCAGAAGTCTGCCTTATAAATCTGCGGTGAGTCGAGATGAAGACAAGTTGGACTGGCTTGCAGGAACTGAAGACTGCAGAAGACGATTCTCAGTAGTGAATGGTAGGGGTTCTTGAGGATAATGACGAAAGCTTGAAATTGTAGTTTCTGAAGGTGTTTGGTTGCGTGTTCAGATCACGTCGGGGTCACCACTGTGGCCGAAGTAGGAAAATGGGAGATCTCCCGCCGGGCAAGGTGTTCTGCCCGGGGGCGGCCAACACTCCATGTGATAGTTCGGAGTTGTTCTATATATGCTGTTTATGATTCGGAATGTTGATAGCGTGATTTAGGCTTCGGTGTGTTTTCGCTTGCGGCGCGACGACAGCGCCACCACATGTTTTTCTAAAATTATTTAGTCTTTATGAATATTTAAAATATTTTTATTATTTTAATTCCCGTTTCAACTCAATAAATATTAATTTAAAAAAATTACATTACATAATACAATAATTAGATCTATATATTTTTTCCGTTGTTAATCAAATTTGAATAAAAAGGTTTTTGTTAAATAAAACATAATTTATCTTTAATAAAAAATATTGTTCCAAAATACTTCGTTTACTCCGTAAAGATGTTTTTATATTTCACTATAAATCTTACGATTGTTTTTTTTACCGAAAAATTGTTTTCTGAAAAAAATATTTTCATTTCTATTAAATTAACGAAATGAAACAAATAAAGAGAGCTAGAGAGAGACAGACATTCCTGATAACAACTTTAAAGAAACCTGTGGTTACTAACGAGCCCGCTAAACGTGACAGCTATAGCAGATATCTTCGCTGTGACATACTCGTAAGCTTAGATATGCTGTAGTAATTATGATGTTTGTAATCTATCACGGAATTCTATAATAAATTCCAACGTTCTATAACGATTTCTTATATTCACGCGAACATTACACATTAAATAAAACTATTTATACGGATTTCATTGCGTTTAATTAACCCATTTTTATTTACCGACGTTTCGGGTGCTTTATAGCACCCATGGTCACGGGGGGGACTGAGATGTTTGACATCCCAATGTCATAGTTAGCCCGGCTACCTTCAGTTTTTGAATATGAATTTTTGCTCCGATCTATGCAGAACGAGCTTATATTATCTTGAAGTCTTGCAGTAGCAAAATTAAATCCAAAAAGCATGCCGTCAAAAATCTTAGCCCCCCCCCCCCTCTCGTGACTATGTGTGCTGTCGGGTCAAGCACCCGAAACTTTGAGAAGTAAAAGAAATTAAACGCGATAAAATCCGTATAAAAAGCTTTGTTCAATTCCAATATTCTATAATAAATCCGCTTTGAACCCGTGTAGTGGCAGTGTAAGAATATCCACTACCCCGTATCACCCCGTGGGTATTGTAATAACGACTGTGGTGAAATGGGATATGCCCCCTACTAACGAGACAATCCATGGGGGAGGCCTATGTCCAGCTGTGGACTTTTAGTAGGCGGTTATGGTAAATCTGCTTTTGATTGACTACTTTTACGTCTGTGAATCTGATGAGTCGAAAATACCTATAAACTTTTGAGTTTGCTGAAGCAAAACGCTCCTGTATTATTTATTTACCGGTAAATCCTTAAAACAACAACTACTACTCTTTGAACCTTCCAAAAACTGTTAGCCAGTTCAACGTACAAAGAGAATTGAACCTTTTTTCAGAAATGTATCCTCCGGCGAGGACAGGCTGAGACAATGCCTTATAAAAATTCAGTGCTACGCTTGCTTTATGTTTTCTTTCACTATAACCAGGTTAGTTTACTTATATATTTTTCATAACATTGAAGTGATAAACGTACTAACAGGCGACCCTCTGCGCCTAGTGAACATGCGAAAGTACTCGAAATAAATTTACCGGATCATTTTTCAGATTTAAAAAAAGTTATGAAATTCGTGGCAATTATTTTTTACATATGTTACGAAGACAACATCATCAAATAGTATTGTTAAGTTAAGTTACGGGATAACTAAAAATACCGACTAACATGGCAAGTGCGTGTATTCTTGCATTAGCTCACAGTTTAAACCTTGTCTGTTTTTATGCCTACATATTTTATTAACGTGACACAGACCATGACCCTCATCTTTGTCACGTTCTCGTGCAACGTGATGCAACAGGCAACTGGCTGTCGTAACGATATATTAAATGAAAATAATTATACGTAGTAGTTTAATCAACAGATAGCTCTAAGCTTTCCATTGATCAGACTACCGTACGCTCCCTTTTCACATCTATGATTGGCTATGACTATCACCAAAAATGCAGCCCTGGCCGCCTTCTATAATGGACATAGTATTCTTAAATTCTCGCTGCATCGCTGCAGCTCGCCCTATCAGTAATGAACGCCTAGCTTTACAGTCCACCCGATGGTAAGCTTACTACACCGTAGCTCATGGACATCTACAACCAACTACAACCAAAGAAGCCTAAAATGGGTACTGAAATGAAATATTTCAGAGTCTGTAAATCTACTCTAGTCTGTGTTCCGTTCTGAAGTCACGCATAGCAGCTTGGTAGTTAAAATTGATAAGGGTAGGTTACCAATAGATACTAGAGGTCAGAGGTAAGAGGTGACCTATTCAGAAAAAGGGTCATTTGGAATCTTGACATATAAATAAAATTTCATTATGTCCCTTTTCATAAGCCTACAATATTGTTTTACAGTTTATATATTTCATTTACGTTTAACAATAAAATGAATTGAACGGTTTTTGTTCCGTTTAAAAACTGTAATTGATTTGATTTTACGTTGTCAGTTTTTTTTTTATTGACGAACTCAATTTTTGTTTTAGGGTCAGCCCACACGTACCACTACAACACCACATCGCAGCGACAAAACGTGGTCACGTGTGAACAGTGTCGCTGCAGCTTTTTGCAGTTGCATTATGATTATACGACAAAATATCGATGTAGTTACGTTGTCGCCAGTAGCGGCCGCTAGTTCCGTGTGGTTCCGTAGTGGTTGCGTCGTGGTTGCGTTGTGATCGGTATCACTCACGCAGACGATAATGACGGCAAAATGTGGTACATGTAAATTCTACCATTCATTTCCAATACAAAGTGCGCCCACGTGTTTTGGTTGTGGTGCGGTTGTGGTTGTGGTGTGTTTGTGGTTGTGTTACGTGTGGATAGACAGTTAGTGCCACCGAAATTAAACGTTACCGTTACAGGCTAACATAAGTCCACTGCTGAAAATAGCCCTATCCCAGAGATTGTATCATAGGGGATGTTTGCCATATTTGCTATATTGCCGTTTGGCTATCAGACTGGCAACCGCATTATTTTTATTACTTCCGGTTGTTAGTAGGAAGATACTGCTGCCCATCATCTGTTAGGATTTCCCTCTGTCAACTTTTACGTACTCCACGGTACAACACCGCCACTACAATAAAGATATTGATTAATTTGCAACCTTCCGCTAACTAAATACAATGATGTGTCTTACCTGGATTGAAGAGCATCTATACCTGCTCACCTCCTGAAGAACACCAAGACCAAGACGTTACGACTTACTGACTTAGCGGTCAGCCGCCGTAGTGTCTACATCACCTGAGGATGCCTCATGTAGAGGCGAAATACGTGTCGTATTATCGTCGATGGTATGTCTGAAGTAGTGGTGCTGGGAGTAGGGGTGCTGGGACTAGTGGTGACGGAATTAGTGCACGCAATTGAGGGAATGTGGGAGATGCTCTTCAATCCAGGTAAGAGACATCATTGTATTCAGTTAGCGGAAGGTTGCAAATTAATCAACATCTTATGAATGTAACGCCTGATTCTGTCAATTACCGCCACTACACGCTTTACTTATTTCGTAGTAATTAATTAACACAGAATAACTTATTACACTAATTATTTTGGGCCGTGTAATGGCGGTGTAAGAATACCCACTACCCCACATCCTCTCGTGGGTTTCGTAAGAGGCGACAGAGGGAAACAAGTGAGGAGATGGACAGCAGCGTCTTCCTAATAAAAACTGCGGTTGCCAACCCTCTTGCCATGCATGGTAACTATTTCAAATTTGCCCCCTATGAAGCATTCTGTGTGGGAGGCCTTTGTTCAGTAATGGACTTTAAGAGGCTGTAATGGTACAAAGATACTAATTAATTAAGTACATAGTGAAAAGGAACCAGACAAACGTTAAACTAAGAAACAGAAGGGGGGAATCGAGGCTTCTCTCGATCCGGCCTCCTACAACGCCTACGTTGGGTTCGGGAACAACGTATGTGATCTCCGCAACGGAGTAACACACAAGGGCGATAACCTCTTCCTTTTCAGAAAATAGGTTTAGGCGGGGATTACGGGTCTTCCGAAATCGTCCCGGTCCCAACGCCTTAATTCTTCGATATGGACTGTATCACTTTAAGGGGAGAATTCCTTGGGAATAAAACAGCAATTATCTTCAAACCGTTCCGTGAGAGAGTAATTACTTTTCCCTATCACTTCCCTATACTTTTTCTTTCTTCTTCTTATTGACTGCTGGTCTTGCACTTTTCCCGAACGATTTGCAAGCCAGTTTGTCGTCTGATTGCACCGAGATGCAATACAGGTATCGGGCCTCGGGGTATACCCCATTGCCCGGGTTTCCTCATGCCCCATTACTATGGGGCAGTCATTTTCTTCACCTATTATGTTATAGGTGGCTTTTTCTATAACCGGAGTGTCCGTAAGTGGTTGATATTTTTCCATAGTCTTTTACCCGACTATGGAAAGATAAGAGGTTGTCTTGATAGTTTTTCCGTAGTTATCCTACTACGGAAAAAGGAGAGGTTATCCGGTTGAAAGTCAAAGTTGGCCTTTCAGCGGCATTGTGGGTTGTTACTCGACTCTCTAATCGATATAGAGAGGAGTTCTCTTGGAAGAGGTCGCCCGTCCGGTGGCCGAATGTGCAACGACGCGAAGCCGTTGAGGTGTTCGTGTGGCCCGTTGTCGGCACGGTCAAACATGCCGCGCGCCATCCGGGCCACGAAATCGGTGATGCTCTCGACTTTTAAGTCGGCCGCTATTACGTCGTTCCGGACGTAACGACCTGCTCCGACAATCGTCCTTAATGTCAGATTCTGCTGAGCCTGCAGTCGCCGCCTCTGGGTTATGCTCAGGAGCGCGTACCAGGCCGGAGCAGCGTAGGTGGTAATAGTCCGGATATACATCTTGTATATCCGGATCTTAGTCTTCAATGGTAATTTGGATGCCAGGACCGGACGGAGCATCGCCCGCGCACATCTGGCTTTGCGGACGACGAAGTCGACGTGCGCAGTCATGCGAAGCGCCCGATCGATCCAACGATTTGCAAGAAAAATCAATTTACTGAACTACCTCGAAGCTAAACGCGAAAGTGAGCCGCGCCATTTGTGCGCTTGCGCAACTCAATTACATCAATTTGTACTACCACTCTCTCACGGTTTGCTCAATAACTTTATTTGTATAAGACATACATTTATACAATTTACTTATAAAGATAGCACAAAAAAATATCTATACTACGATATACATTACATTGTCATATCACAAAAAAACCCTTTATTTATTTAACAAAATATGCTTATTTTACTCACATGTTCAAAGTTGGACCATTTTCTCTATACATTTCACTATTAAAACACTTTTAAATTTCTTATAGAAAACTATCATTATTTCACTTATTCACAGGAATTTTCACATAAAATAACACAGAATTCACCTCTTTTACACGTACAATCAATCTGAAATGTTTTACAAGTCATTTTACATAAATTGCTGAAATTTGCAAATATTTAAATTTCTACATATTTGGCCTCCTAAGTACGTGGCTAGCGTGCGTCTATGAACTCACACTATTTGAACAACTAACTTTTGCACGGCTATCGACTATCAGTAAAAATGGAAAATTTAGTATACAGTAATATCAACAATACTAGGTGGATAAATGATTCTACACAATTCTCAAACGCCGAAAACTATTTCTAATCAGATTCTTATCAGTTATCATGTATCTTATCAAACAATATAAGTGAATGTTTTCATAAATCAATCATAGAAAATAGGTATTGGTTTTCATACAAAACATATCAAACTCATATAAGACAATACTTATGCAATTAATTCCCATTAATTCTACTTATGCACAGCGATCATCTCGACCGGGGAACAAATCCTGGTCTCTAACTTTATTTTAATATTTCTTTAAATTAACATTATTGGAAAGATGATTTCAACCGGGGAACAAATCCGGTAACATAATTTATATCTTAAAAATTCCCTATATGAATTTATTAAGAGATATTACTAAGAAAACGATAAACTATTCCGGCCTGGGAGTCGAACCCAAGACCTTCATATCATTAATTCGATATTTCTTTAAGATTCAACTAAGCATTTTCTTATCGGAATATTGTTGCTTGATAATTTGCTTTTTAGAAGCTATTCGTAATCGGTTAACTAATAAATTGAAATATTCTTATAGGCGCGTCGCCAACAATCTCCCTCCCGTGCATCAGCACCATCATTTGGGAAGCGTCGCGGGTATCAGCCTGCTGCTGACGACTACAATATTATTAATTTACACGACCATACTAACGAATATTGAACTTAATAAAGGATCTGTCTAAACGTTAGTTAAAGTTTATTAAAATTATTTAATGGCATTACCTTCTTAGTTAGGACATCTATTACGTGGTGTTTGTTTAGTACCTTTGTTATTCCAGGTTTTTCTTAGAAGAATGGATATTCTGAACGTGGTATTTATTAGGTACAATAATTATTTTTAAAATAATTATTGTACCTAACAATCAAAATTATTATTAGGTACAATAATTATTTTAATTAAATACCCCGTTCACGAACGGAACTCTCGTGAAAAAACAAAGGTAAAAGAACATTACAATCAACTCCTCATTAATTAATACCTTCCTGCTTGGGAAGGGCTCAAATTATTTATATACAAATACCAGATACAAGGACATCGCTCTCTCAAAATTTGTAAAATATGTGTCTGTGTGTAGTTAATGGCTCAACCCCTGGTAGTGTATTAACATAAACATCGACCAAAGTTGCGCACGTCAATGCGTCGTGTAAAGTTTGGGCACACGTCGAATAATTTTCACACCGGCCATATAAACTCCCGCTCTCAGCGCCGCTATCTACCAGACCGCCGCTCATGCAGAGGTGATATATGTGTAAGGCATCACCACAAATTGCAAGGTCAGCACGACTTTTAGCCGAAGTTAGCGTCATGAGTCCACTGCTCACCTCAAGAGAATGGAGTTCCTAGTTAAGCGGCGTTCAGACATATCCTTGAGAGATGTTTTGGGTGGCCCGAGGGCTACTTCAGCCGCACCTTAACCTACTGTCGAAAATTCATTACATTTTGGTTTTTTACCTTCACCACATGGCAATATTCCACAAATAATATGAACATTTCGTTTACACGAGTAACACGTGTGTGTTTCTGTACTTTCAGTTTACAATTACAATTATTTCACTAGAATAGTCTAGAAAGATAGTTATTTTTCTTGATCCTACGCGCATCATAGTTATGTCCCTAGTAAGACAGTTAGGAACCGCTTTCGTATAACTAACCGCTATATTACGGTATATAGCTACATCCCTAGGGATATAATTATATCACAACTTCAACCATCCCACTGCGACAGTTATATAATGTATTATAACTCTTTAAATGAATTAAATAATTTAAGCACAAGAATAGTGGCTATTACTAATTATAGGTTACGAGTAGCTACATATTTGTCAATATATTGCAGAAACATGTCAATATACTCATAATAAAATATTTATAATAAAAGCTATGAGACATTCCTTTTTTGTCCTCAAGCGAGAAAACGTCTCTTGTATTCTTTTGGAGCCAAAGTTGGCCTTATGTTGTGACGTACACACGTATTCTATTTTCATAACAACTGAGGAATTTTCATGTATTTGAATAAAGAACTTGTTTTACGGAACAAGACTGTAAGCCTTTAGCTATTATTATAAAGGTCGGGAAATATGTTTCTACGTATTTTATATACAAACTCGTCACTATTTTTCAAAATTTAATTACATTTAATTATAATATATATGTGCCATTTTTTCGATAACTTGTTGCCATCTTGTAAGTAGTGACATTATCCCGTTGCTGTAGAAATCTTGGGATTCTTGATCAAAATAAAATGCGACAAGTAGTTTTGACAGTCCTCTTTTGATGTTAAGTTAACACTACCCAAAGAATTCTAAACAGGTAAAAATCTGAGGGTGTACGGATCGGAGGGAGAGGTATACGGTGGATGCTTTAACACTTCTCAACCAAGCTCTCTAAATTTTTGCCGAGAGACCAAAGATGGGTGTGGTCTGGCTTAAACATGATGAAAGACCACTCCTTTTTTCGTTGATCAATCCCGGTGGTTTACACTCATAAAGGTGGATAAATCCCTATTGCACACCTCGAATGCGAAGCGAGTGGATCGATGGGCTCCACTGTGATTTTTTTAAATCACTCGTTTCACTCACATTAAGTCGTGGTTGTTATTTTACATCTCACTAATATGTTAGGGAAAACACATAATTTCAAAGAGGAAACACTATAAGAACAAACCTGATGGTTTTTTAAATGCAACAACGTATTATTATTAAAAAAGTCAGATAAAAAATTGTATTGTGGATGTTCTCTCGTCTGTGGCTCATAAATTCTCTGTGTATAAGATATGGCGACAGCTACTTAACAAAACGACCTAATTTGTTCAATATCTTCAGAATCATGTAGAGCTGGTTCTTTTCCATAATCACTTGTATTCCAGATTTTAAAACATGACATGAGCGTTTGTTTTTTTTTTAACTTTTAACAAATTTCTTAGCTCTAACTTCAGTCTGCTTTTAATTCGGTATTTACTTTTTATAGAAAGTTTAATTTTGCATGCATTAATTTGATCTGTACGTATGTACAAATGTACAATAAAACATCTGTGTATGTATATACATAGATGTATGATTTTATTGAGGTTTTTAATCACTTCCAGTTATCTGAAATTTTGTAGACCTATTTAGAACCGATAACATTATAGTTATTGAAGACTACGACCTCGTTTCCTCACTAGGATCATCACAACTCATCAATACATGCAGTTTAAGTTTATTTGAAAAGTCTCATCTAATTTAGAATTTAAGAGTAATATTTTTACATAACAGGGGCAAGAGAGCATGTGGAACACCAGTTTGTAAGTGACTTCCGCCGGCCATTAACAACTGCATCACCAGGAGAACTCCAAGTGCGTTGCCGGCTTTAGAAAAATGATAAAATGCCTTTCCTGATAAGCGAGCTAATAGCTCAACTAATGATTATTTTTGATTGGCAATCATATCTGTATGAATCAATCATTCCTGTTGGTAGTTCACCAATCAATTTCCAAAAAGCAGAAATACGGTGTCTGATCATGAGCAAAAGCATAGCAATATCCATCCAGTAAAAGATTTACACAGAAAATAAAATAGACAAACACGGCCACGCGACTATGTATTGTATTATTTCATGTCAACAAACTCTACCTCTTGTATTCATTTATGCAATTTCCTTAGTTTCCTTCATTTTTGCTTCAAGCAATTTGCATTAAAAGTAACCCCAAATCTGGTCTGGCTCTACAGTGTCAATTTTAAAACCAAGACTACGTCTTCTAGACTTTTAGAGCGACATAAAATTACTTTGGAAACAATAGATTACAAATATTGAAAATACTACAAAGAAAAATTATAGAGAGCTAATGAGTATTACTCAATAACAGCCAGTAACTTATTTCCGGGATACAGCTATGAACGGGGAAGAACCACATTCGCACAGAATAATAACATGAAATAGCAGAACAATGCTGTTGTGTTTCGTAACGTGAATGACAATAACTGGACATCCATTATATTTTCAACGAGGCATTTCATCTCAGTTTGAGGTGACACGACATCAGCATTTTAATTACTAATCGAGGATTTGTGTATATTGGCGGTGTAAGAATATCCGTGGCGACATAGTGAAATTGAAACAGAATATGGGCAGAAGAATTTTCCAGATAACAACGCAAAATAAAAAAATTTGCCAACTCGTCTGCCAAACTTGGCAACTATGACAAATGCCCTCTTATAAGCCAATATATGAGAGAGACCTACGTTTAGCTTTAAATTTTATAGACTCTAATAGATAAATAAATGAATCAGAAACAGAAACAGAAACTTTCTTTATTCAATGTAGATGATTATAACAATACTTACTGAAAGTCACTTTTTTCATTTACCACTGGTTAGCAAAAAATACCTCTGTCCTGGGAAGAACCAGCAAGAAACAAAGAAACCAAGAGATTTTTTTCAAATAATAGCTTACAATCATGTTTACAATTAACAACACAGGGCAAGTTAGAAATAGCTTGGTAGCGATCACCCTTCCCAGTGATTATTATCATCCATAAATTCCTTAATATTATAATAACCCTTTTTATACATACTAAGTTTAATAAAATTTTTGAACTTTGCGTATGACAAATTTTGTATATTTTCTGGGATTTTGTTGTAAAAGCGTATACATCGCCCCAAGAATTAATTACTGACTCGATGGAGTCGAGTAACTAGTACTACTAGCTTGTGTCTGTTCCTAGTATTTACAGAATGGATATCACTTATTTTTGCAAAACTACGTTTATTCTTGTGTACGTACATTAATTACATTTTCATAAATGTATTGAGAGGCCAGAGTTAATATATTAATTTCCTTAAATTTTTGTCTCAGTGACTCTTTTGGTTTTAAATTATACATTGCTCTAATGGCCCTCTTCTGTAAAATAAATATAATTTCAGTGTCAGTCGCGTGTCCCCATAGCAAAATACCATACGACATAATGCTATGGAAATAACTAAAGTAAACTATTCTAGCTGTTTCAACACTGGTAAGAGTTCTAATCTTTTTACAGCATATGCTGCAGAACTAAGTCTGCTAGCTAGTAAGTTAATAATAACATAAAATAAGCATCACGCATACAACCAGACGATCTGATGCGGGCTGGTTCGTCATATGAATATGCTAATGTAATTAGCATATTCATATGACGAACCAGCAATTATTACATTTGCTCGAAACGTTTGCCATTTAATGGCCAGCTTAAACTCCATGATTAAATCTTCATATTTAAATATTTTTTTAAGGCAAGTGGTTATAATTATATCTCACCATTAAAAATCAAAGATCTAGTATTATATAAGTCAATGTTAAAAATAGAATAATTTTCACTAGCCGACTTCAAACAAAGGACAATGTTATGAATTCGACGTTATGTTTTTCTTTTTTGGCTGTGACGTGATATCTACCTCAATTGTGATCTGATTTTAATAATTATTTTTTTATTAAACAGGTTTCACTTTGGGGAGGTTCTTAAAATTTGGAGAATAAATTACGCCCCTAAGAGTTGAAAAATAGTGGATGAAATTTTTGATAGATCTATTTAGAAGACATTGACATTGTTGTATTTCATAGTCTATTTAAAAAGAATAAAAATATTACTTTTAAATAAAAGTAAAAACTGACTACAAGCAACTGAAAAGATGAAATCATTTCACATTCTAAGGTCGGAGCGCTTTAATTCTTCTATGCAATAAGACATCTAAATTAATTTATACAGATAGCAGCGCGTAAAATACAAACAAACGAATATTAATTTTTATATATTAGATTAAGAAGAAGAAGTAAAACCCCCAATTCGGAAAAAATTTTATTTTATTATTTTCACATGTTTAAAAGCCGAATGCCCGCAACTTGACTCGCGTGATATAATAAGAAAATTACAATATACTACAGACGTGATATCGAAATATATTTTTGCACAATTTGATCCTATGTAAATTTAGACCTATAATTAATAATAATAATAATATATTTATTCAGCCCAACTACAATACACACACACTAATACACTACTAATACTCCAAAATAATAATAATATATCGCCATATATACCGAGAGGTACCGAGGTACCGACCTCTGTGCTCGCCCGACAGTTCCAAGAGGCTCTCAACCAGAATACGCTCCCGAGCCTCTTCACTACTGGGATCACTCATTAGGTCCCTAAAGATCAGGATACCATAGACCCGAGCAAATACCGCCCCATCACGTGTCTACCCACTAAGACACTGATATCCATTTTAAGCGCGAGAATCACTCGTCACCTGGAGCTAAATCAAGTGATGTCACGCGCTCAAAATGTATGCTGGGGCGGTGGTCGTAGAACCAAGGAACCACTCCTCATTGACGTAGTCATTGGCAAAGTGGTGAAACGCAACCGTCGGAACTTCTCCGCCGCCTGTATAGCCTCCAGAAAGGCGTTCGATTCGGCGCCCCATACACTGCTAAAGAGGGTCCTCGAGCTGTACAAGATTGACTGTACGGTTAAAGACCTCCTCGAGCAGTGTATGGGGCAGTGGAGTACGATCCTTTGTCATCTGGGTGAGCGGATGACGGCTGCGGAAAGCCGCATAAGGATAAGAAGGGGTATCTTCCAGGGCGACTGTCTGAGTCCAATCTGGTTCTGCCTCTCTTTGAACCCTCTCAATACTTTACTGGAGGGCTCCGGTAGGGGATTTTAGGTTCGGAGAGCCAAAACACAAAAGTGACCCACCTTTTCTATATTGATGACCTCAAGTTATTCGCCTCCAGTCGCTCCCATCTTATGGAATTGCTAAACATCACTTGCGAATTTATTAATTATATTGGAATGGAGCTGGGGACGGATAAGTGTGCGGTCCTCCATGTTGAAAGGGGAATGGTTGCTAACTGTGAGGGCATAGATTTAACTATGTCCATCATCTTAAAGACCCTTTCCGAGGCTGAAACAAACCGATACCTGAGTATGTCACAGAACATCGGTATTCATGAGGCTGGTATGAAACATGGTCAGTTTTCGACATGTTTTATGCACGCTTGACCAAAGTACTTAAAAGCCTTTTTTTCGGTGTGAATAAGACACATGCATATAACGGCCGGGTCATGGCTGTCTTCATGTATATGTACCTTTGGCATACTCAGGTGGACTCAGACTGAACTTAACGCCTTGGATAGAAAAGTCAGCACTACCATGACGTCCGACATAGGATGCATCATCCGAGATAGTAGGTAATGAGGCTGTACTTGCCTCGAAAGCATGATGGGCGTGGCTTCCTGAGCGCGCCCGCCATGCATAATCGCTAATTGTGCAGCCTCCGTCATTACTTCCTGGCGATATCGGATGATCCATTCTATAATGACGTCATTTCTAGTGACAAAGGTCTTACCCCTCTATCCTCAGGCAACGAGCAATGGCAGGACTCAGCAGTACATAGTATTTCCAACCAGGAGATCGTATGGAAGGAGAAGGAGCTCCACGGGAGGTACTACAAGGCTCTACATGAGTCCTTCGTAGAAGAGGTCATCGAAACGTAGCTAGTTGAGATAGGCGACTGTAGCCTCCCTCAACTGGCTACGTTTCGGTGACCTCTTTGGGGAAACCGAGGGTTTTGTCTGTGCAATACAGGATCAGATTATTAAGACCAACGGAGACTATCGGAGATACATCCTAAAGGATGGCACCGTCGACGTCTGTCGAGCTTGTCGCCATCCCGGGGAGTCACTTAGGCATGTCATCTCCGGTTGTTCGGCGCTTTCTAACTCTGAGTACTTGCACAGGCACAACCTAGTAGCCAGAATTCTACACCAGAAGCTCGCTCTGAAATACGATCTCATGGACCAGAAATTGCCGTATTACAAGTACTTGCCGGAAGCCGTGCTCGAAAATGACCGCGCCAGGCTCTACTGGGACCGGGCCATCATTACAGTCAGGACTATTCTTGCGAATAAGCCTGATATTGTGCTGATAGACCGGGCACAGTCAAGGATATTTTTGGTCGACATTACTATTCCATATGACGAGAACCTCGTGAAAGCCGAAACAGATAAGCGAACAAAATGTCTGGACCTGGCTCACGAGGTGACCGACATGTGGGGTGGTATGCCGGCCGATACTATTCCTGCAGTCGTCTCTGCGAATGGGTTAATCCCAGTCAGCCTCTTGGGTATCTCAGGCGACTGACTCCGTGACGGACCGCTCCGGGCTCAAATGCAGATACCGCCCGCATCGTCCGCCGGTTTCTTTCCCTTTCATCCTAACCCTCGGCCGTTTGGTCTCCCCTGCAGAGGGCTTCCATCTGGTTGGACCTTTATTTATTTAAGTATTTTTTGTATTTATTTTATTTTATTGATATTTATCTTTTTATTTTAGTTTATAATTATATATTTATAGAACCCAACCAGATGAGAAAACTATAAAGATACCCCAAACAATAATAATGTCCTCCAGACCGATTTCAGTCACAGCGGCAACCTCAACGGAGAATAACCATCGGCGCGGGACAAGATTATAGAGCCCAAGTATATGCGCAAGCACGGGTACACTATCTAGTCCCTCACTCTCGTAGTCCGGTGGGACGGTAGACCGACACGACCGGAGAGAGATCAGGCTTTACTTGCTTTCCGAGGCACGGGGGTCAGACACTGCCAACTTCCTGACTCCCGGCAGCGATTGAGAATTTCTTTATGGAAAAACTCAATAACTGATTTAAAGAGCCGTAAATAATGGATAAATTATTATACTTAACGCCATTCAGATTCTTTTAAACTAAAAACCGTTAGTATTTTATGTGATTTGATTATGAATAATTTTAGTTAGGTACATAATAAGAATTATTTTTAGTAATAATGAGAAAGTGCGTAATATGTAACTTGTTACCGAAAGGAAAGTGTTATAATATTCCAGAAGTAAGTGAATTCACTGCTAATATTAAACAAGTTAAAACTATTTGATAATAAAGGTAGTCAAAAATTTGTTACCAATCTTAATATCGTAATTACCAACTTGTTTGGCTTTATATGATTGAGTTTTGATAAACAATAAAATTCAATAAGATCGTCGAGTTTCATGTCTATAATACTTATTAATGTTCTTTCCTACGCATATCTCTTAACAACCAAAGTCGCCGGCAACAGATGTTTATCAAATATTTATTAATTAACAGGTTCCCAACTGAACCTAGACTAAAATTATGGCTTAAAACATAAACATTTTGAATTGGTGTACGAAACCAAATTATTATCTTTGTTTTAAACATTTCACAAACGACTTTTTTATTAGACATGAAAAACGCACCACTGAAAAAGTGCACGATACCGACAGTGTTTTCTGGTAGTACCAGTAACCAGTTAGTATAACAGTGTTAGATTATTATTTCGAATGTTTTTTATTTCTTCCCTTCTCACATTCGCTTAAACTCAAGGACCATATTCACGTGTAAAAAAGGTCGCCTGACGATGAATTTGTGTTTACGTGACGTAAATTTGTTAAATCTGTTTAAATATGACCAATTTATTTTTATTATATCAAGGAAATAAGTTTGATTTAAGGAAATAAAATTGAAAATTGGAAATAAAAGGGACTGAAAAATTATTAATGTCCTTCGTGAGTTTGCGTACGCTTAGTTAAGAAATATCTCCTCCCCGGGTTTCCATCTTGTCATTCACTTCAGCTGTCAACGCCAAAATGGCGTAAATCAAATCGACTCATTTATGTCACGGTGTATAGCTAGTCCATATATAGAGGTCAGTGGTGGCGAGTCACTTGGTATGACACATTTATAGTCTTGTCTACTCTGTTAGCCCCGAACTACTCCTAAAATCTCAGCGACCGAAATGACGGCGCTCGTATAACGGCCGTAATGCAGACAATCAAACAAATGTACATTTACATTGTAATGTAATCGAATATTAAACAAACCTTTAACCGTTACAGCCTATTAAAGTCCACTGCTGAACAAAGACTTCATAGGGGGGATATTTGCCATAGTTGGCCGCTCACTTTGACGCTTGGCAAGGGTGTTGGCAACCGTAGTTTTTTCATGTAAACACTCCAAAGAGTATAATAATATTTAGAAGGGACCCCTTGGAACCAAAGAGTATATAATCAATACGTTTACTCAGAACCATAGATAAGAGTGCTCAGAAGGATTTTTTTAAATGTTATTTGTAAGAATTATAATATTAAAATTTTATGAGAATTCGTCTCGTTACTGAATTACGCAACTAAATATGAAGTATCCAACGAACTTACACTCCTCCTGAAGATGGTAAGTGGCTATTGCAGCCCATGGAAACTTACAGCTAAATGCCTTAGAGCCTTTATTTATACTGGTACTAGGTAAGAAAGTGTTTATCCAGACGGTCTCGATCGATTTTTAGTCGTTATTAAGAAGACGCTGCTGTTCATCTCTTGATTTATTTCCCTCTTTCGCCTGACACGTCTTGCGACACCCACGGGATGATATGGGGTATGATGGACATTCTTAAATCGCCACTACACGTTATGTCCAACAAAAAATCATAGAAAATGCCACCCATAACTACTCACAATACGACAGGAAATGTTTTTACTTTCGTTAAGATCATCTTAAGTGTGCCATCTATTTCAAAATTACATTGTACGATAAAATTGCTTGTGATCCAAATAACATAATAAGCGTTTAAACTTCTTTGAAATACTTCGCGAAAATAATAAATAATAAATCTAAAATTTACGGGGTTGAATTTTGCAAATAAATCTCTCTTCCGGTCTATTCCAATATTTGCTACGTTTCTTCAAAGCGCCATACAACTGTAGTAAAAGAGGATAGAATTGCTAATGTCACAATTCGAAAAGGTTGATAAAAATATTCCATTAAAGTCTCAAGTGTTTTTAAACCAACTCCCGTGTGTTTGCTATACGATTTGCTCTGATTATGAACTGATTTTAATATATTTTAACGTATAGAAAAACTAAACTACCTTCCTATATTTTGTTACATTTAATGGTTATATATTTCAGTTTCTTTTATTTGTTTTTTCTTTCAATTGCTACATCTAGGTCAAATTCTAATTACTCCATGACATGGGTTGACTACTAGACAATGCCTTTAGACATTGCACCCTTTGTATCTTTTTTCCCCCTAAGAGAATGTTTTAAAGATTTTAAAATAAAAAATACACACTTTTAGACGTTCCCATTTGAGGAAAAATTCCATCTCAAAGGCTGATGCAAAATAGAAACTGATATTTTTATTGTTTCTATTTTGGCATCTTTCTAGCTGTCACTTTGCGATCACGTTTTTATTGGGTCAACCCAAACTGGTCAAATAATTTCTACCTAATTTATCAGCTTCTGTAGCCGAGACTTAAGCCTTACGACACACTATAGTTTAACACTGAATTCAGAAGCTATTAAATTTTGTTTAAATTATTTCATTAAGTGAGTTCTATCCGGTTTTGACACTCGAGACCACAAAGCTTCTAGAAGAAAGATTAGAGCGATATCAGCTCCAAGAAGGAAGATTCAACTAGGCCTTCAAGTCCTACAAGAAAGCGTTACATTCAACAAATTAGCGCAAAACTCTCTACTGGACCAACCGGCACTTCAATTGTTTTGTCTCTTGCCATTACGGTGGAGACAAACTTTTGTCAGCCTACACTGTCTCCACTGGTAAAACCAGATGGCACACTAGCGCATGCGGACCTGAATAATAACGTGAATAAAGTTAGTAGACCAGATGGTATACCAGCTATAATCCTAAAGGCTTGTACACCAGACTGGTCATCAGTGCTGACACGCTTGTTCCACCTCTCATGTACTACTGGAATAGTTCCAAAATCCTGAAAGCCGGCCAACGTGCAGCTTGTTCCAAAAAAGGCAGCTGTGCCGACCCTACCAATTATAGGCCAATTTGAAAATATACGTTACATATTTTCTGAGCGTTATAATTATATTTATCGTACAGTGGCGGTGTCAGAATATACACCACCCCACTTCACCCAGGGGGTATTGTAAGAGATGATAGAGGGTAACATACTGAGATATATACAGCAGGTAACTAATAAAAAAAAACTGCGTTGGCAACCATGTCGTCAAGCGTAGCAAATATGTTAAATATCCCACCTGTAAGGCAATCTATGGGTGAGGCCTATGTGTGGTAAAGGAATTTTGAAAGGCTGTAAAGATTACGGTGTGTTATAATTTTGATTATTACGTTCCATTCAATCCCATTCTATTCCAATATCCTATAAAATATACAAAGTTAGTCCTCTGACAAGTTCGATTGTATAATAATAAAAATAATATATGTATTATAGAAAATCATACCCCAGGTAACACGTCAAATCGGTATATCGGCCAACTTACAGCACTTCATTAAAAAATTCTTTAAAAAAAATATGTGAAATAGAAAAACCACCAAGTGTTCGAGGTATCTCACCTTAAAAGTTGGACAAACTTTTGGTTTAATCATAGACAAGTCAAGTCGGAGACAAAGCCTGATGGCACATACATTTCACTATACCTTATCAAAAGTCGACTGCTGACCGTTGCCCCCCCCCCCCCCCCACAGAGAGATTTCGCCATTGCTACGACACTGGGAAACCGGACTGGCAACTGCATTTTTACTTCCTGTTGTAATCAGGATGATACTGCTGACCATCTCCTGATTCAGTTCCCCTCTGCCGCCTCTTACGAACCCACAGGATGATATAGGGCAGTAAATATCCATCGCCACTTCAAATCAGCAGCGACATAAATGTAACCTATAAGATAGATCAAGCACACATTACCGAACTAACTCAATATATTAAGTTAAGGTCAGGTCGGGACACACATTATTCCGATGTTAAACTCCAGCGTTGCATCTAATATTGTACAACTTTTGCAATATAAAACGGTATACACGCTTTTAGGGTTACCCAGATCGTAAACGATGCTGCGCCATGTTGTTCTTTCAAAAATAGTTTCAAATGATTCTAAAGTATTTTTGAAAGAACAACAGAAGTAAAACAGCACAACTTCCTTAGAAATACGTAACCCCTTATTATAATTAAGGCCGTGCTAATGAATTTTGTATACAATATGAACGGATTAGGAAGCTGATGTGACAACGGGCCGGCCGTATAGCTTAAAGAACCGATTACCGATGGCAAAGAAAAATTCTCGAGTGGCAACCTCGAACCGATGACGAAAATCATCGGTTCGAGGTTGCCACTAAACGAAGACGAAATGTTTGGCAGCCCCCATTGGAGGAGTGACGACCTGGTAAGGAATGAAGGAAGTCGATAGAAACAGTTGGCTCAGTACCGTGATCTGCGGGCATTACTTGGAACAGGTCTATGTCCAGCAGAGGACTTGCAAAGTACTGTAATGATGATTATGATATAATATAAATGAACCTTTAATAAACGGATGTTCATTTTCTTGAATAAGTCCATCAATCTGTCCAGTACAGCTTATGAAAGTTCGCTACCAAATAGGCTTTCTGCCTTGCCTCATAGTTGCACATTATCAGTTGTTATTTTCACTATTTTGAGCTGTTATCGGAAAGGTTTTACTGCCAATGTCCTGTTTTTGTTTCAGTCTCTCACCTCTTACGGAACGATATGGGATAGAAGATATTCGTCCACTATCACTACCTACACGATGAATATTTATGAATATTTATTACTGTAATAAAATATTTAAAAATCTGCTATTACCACAAAGTTATTTATTAATTTATTTTTAAGGGAAACATACAGTACATTAACATAATACATTATAAAATATATATATATATATAAATATATATATATATATATATATATATATATATATATATATACAATATATATATATATAAATATATAAATTAATACAATACAATACAACCTATAATGAAGTTACCAATTATAAATTGAGTTTTACAATATTTTTTATAACTAATATAGTTATGGTGAAAGAAAAAAAAAAATATATATATATATATATAAGATACGAGATACACAATTATTTGAAGCATACTTCGTTCTAACTTTACGTAATGCATAAAGAGCTTTATTTCGTGCACGTAACCTGTGACACGCAAGATTCACTTTAAAAGTATGGGAGTCGATGATATTATGTAGCAATTTGTAAGCATATTTACTTACAACATATTTTGATCTCTCTTATATCACGGCGCTTTTCGAGTGTATTACTGTATATAAATGTTTAAAATGTTTTCATTGTTTTAATTACCGATTCATGTCAATGAATATTAATTTAAAAAAATTTACTACATTACATATATTAAATAGATCTATATAATTTTTTCCTTTATTTCGTCGTAATGGCCGTGTTTTTCAAATTTTCAACTCCTATTATATTGTTTTTTAGTTTATATATTTATGTTTATCGATAACATGAATTGAACGGTTTTTGTTCCAAATGAAAAACTGTAATAGATTTTATTTTTACGTTGCTATTTTTTTTTTCATTGATCATCGCACATCGCAGCGACACCGGTCACATCGCAAATCGCAGTCGATAATAACGGCAAAATGTGGTACATGTAAATTCTACTATTCATTTCCAATACAAAGTGCGCCCACGTATTATGGTTGTGGTGTGTTTGTGGTTGTGTTACGTGTGGGTAGACAGTTAGTGCCACCGAAATTAAACGTTACCGTTACAGGTTAACATAAGTCCACTGCAGATAATAGGCCTCCCCCAGAGATTGTATCATAGGGGGATGTTTGCCATATTTGCCGTATTGCCAAGCTTGGCAAGCGGACTGGAAACCGCAGTATTTTATTACATCAGGTTGTCAATAGGAAGACGCTGCTGCCCATCATCTGTTAGAATTCCTCTCTGTTACCTTTTACATACCCCACGGTACAACACCGCCACTACACGCTTTACAGATTTCGTAGTAATTAATTATCACGGATGAACTTATTACACTAATTATTTTGGATTGTGTAGTGGCGGTGTAAGAACACCAACTACCCCATATCATCAAGTGGGTGTAATAATGGCTAAAAATAAAAACTGCGGTTGCCAACCTGCTTGCTAAGCGTGGCAACTATGGCCAATATGCCCCCTATGAAGCAATTTGTGTGGGAGACCTTTGTTTAGTATTGGAGTTTAAGAGGCTGTACCGGTAGAACGGTACTAATTAATTTAGTACATAGTAATTTTTTTTATAAAAAAGAATATTAACAATACTATAAACATTACTAATATTCCCCTTAACCACTCGTGGTAAGCTTAAATGTTACGAGTGGTTCACGCCAGTAGTCGAATGGCGGATCGAACCCACGACCTTTTTAAGTTCGCGGTCCGCGCCCTGCCATTAGGCTACTGTCGCTTGTAGTATAGTGTAAAGATTTTGACCTCTATATATTGCCTGCTACTGAGGACTGCAATATTATTAATTTACATGACCAGGTTAACGAATATTGACCTTACTAGAGGATGTGTTTAAAGGTTAGTTAAAGTTTACTAAAATTATTTAATGGCATTATCCTCTTAGTTAGGACCTCTATTACGTTGTCTGTTTAGTACCTTAGTTATTCTAGGTTTTTCTTAGAAAAATGAGTATTCTGAACGAGGCTCTAATTAAAATAATTATAAGTAGTGCCTAGCAATTATTATAATTGAATACTCCGTTCACGGACGAAACTCTCACGAAAGAACAAAGGTAAAAGAACATTATAATCAACACCTTATAAATTAATACTAAGGAAGGGCTCAAATTATTTATATACAAACACCTAATACAAGGACTTCGCTCCCTCAAAAAATGGTGCTAACACACACAGTGTTTGTCTGTGTGTAGTTACAACAACGCGCTCCCTCCTGGAGAAAGGACAACAGCAAAATAACTGGCAAACTGACAAGTTAAAGATTGTTTGATGCAAAACAAAACACACAAATTGCAAGGTTAGCACGACAACTAGCCGAAGTTAGCGTCATGAGTCCACTGCACATATAACTAACCGCTGTATTACGGTATATAGCTACATCCCTAGGGATATAATTATATCACGGCTTTAACCATCTTACTATGACAGGTAAACAATGTAATGTAACTCTTAAAATGAAGCAAATAATTTAAGCACAAGAATAGTGGCTATTATTGGTTATAGGTTACGAGTAGCTACATATTTGTCAATATATTGCAGAAAAACGTCAATATAATCGTAATAAAATATTCATAATAAAGACTACGAGGAATTCCTTTTTTGTCCTCAAGCGAGAAAACGTCTATTGTATTTTTTTAGAGCTAAAGTTGGCCTTATGTTTTGACGGATACGTATCCTATTTTCATAAGAACTGAGGAATTTTCATGTATTTGAATAAAGAACTTGTATTACGAGACAAGACTGTAAGCCTTTAGCTATTATTATAAAGGTCGAGGAAAATGTTTCTACGTATTTTATATACAAATTCAAGTCATTATTTTTCAAAATTTAATTACATTTAATTATGATATATATGTGCCATTTTTTTTCAATAACTTGTTGCCATCTTGTAGTGGGATTCTTGATAAAAACAAAATGCGACAAGTAATTTTGACAGTCCTCTCTTGATGTTAACTTAACACTAGTTCGTAGTTAGTGCAAGGTCAATGATAATGATAATATAATGTCCTTCAGACCGATTTCGGTTACGGCGGCAGCCTTAATGGAGACTAGCCATCGGCGCAGGACAGGATTATAGTGCCCAAGTATATGCGTAAGCACAGGTGTACTATCTATTCCCTCACTCTCGTAGTCCGGTGGGACGGTAGACCTACACGACCGGAGAGAGATCAGGCTTTACGAGCTTTCCGAGGCACGGGGGTCAGACACCACCAACTTCCTGACTCTGGACATCTATTGAGAATTTATAGATGGAAAAACCCAATAACTGATTTAGAACTTATTTAGAGAGCTGTAAATAATGGATAATTTATTATACCTAATATCATTCACATTTTTGCAGCTTTTGCAGCCCGCAGTCCACAGCATAGACCATAGACCTTTTATTTTTAGAATTAGAACACCTTTTCAATTAAAAACACGCCAAAGTTAACTGTAATTTTGCTTTATTATCTGTGAATCAGTTTGTCAATACAAGAAATCATTATTTTATTTTAATTTTAGCCCGATTTCAAGATTCCTTAACGATGATCGTATGTCCGGATTGGATTTTTACAAGAACATATAATTTTAATCTAGATCACGTAAAAGACGTCATTATACTCTAACACACAAGCTTCGCAGACGTGTTCTACGATCTCTAACCGATTGCTGGTGGCAGCGTCAGAGTCAAAAGTAATCTGTGGCCAGAGTAAAGGAAGGTGCAGTAGCTTCATACACGTATCTCGCAACGCACGCACACAAACGTAAGGTTCACTCACAATAGCACACAGAGAAAATAACGCGATATTTAGAATTATCGACGCGGACATTGTGTGTGCGTCGCGAGTCACATGGTATGATGACACATTCGCACTCTTGTCCTCTCTTGCAGCCCCGAACTACTCTCAAAATCTCAGCGGCCGAGATGACGGCGCTCAGATAGCGGCCGTAACGTGGACAATCAACCAAATGTACATTTACATTGTAATGTAGTCGAATATTAAACAAACCTTTAACCGTTACAGCCTATTAAAGTCCACTGCTGAACAAAGACTCCATAGGGGGGATATTTGCCATAGTTGGCACGCGCACATGTTGACGTTTGGCAAGCGTGTTGGCAACCGTAGTTTATTTTTATTTTAGTTGTTATGAGGAAGACGCTGCTGCTCATCTCCTGATTTATTTCCCTCTATCACCAGACCTCTTACGACACCCACGGGATGATATGGGTAATGGTTATTCTTACACCGCCCATAACACCAGTCTCTGATGGTAAGTGGATGCTGTGGCCCATAGACATCTACATTTATCCTCAATTAGGAATCAAAATGCAGATGCGTTGTCACCCCTAAGGACTAAGATCTAATGCCTCATTTCCAGTAAAAAAGGTCTCCGGATCTCTACACTCACCATACGAAACACAGCAGCATTAAGCTGCTATTTTACGCCGGTATTCTGTGAGAGCGTGGTCTTTCACCGGTTGAACTGAACAATCGTGTTACAACCATAATATAGCTGCAGCGTGGCTCCACCACGTATAAAATTAATAATAAAGTAAATATATTATTTGAAAAAATTACAACAAAGATTCATAGAAAATGTCACACATAACTACTCGCAATACAACCGGAACTGTTGTTTTTATTTTCATTAAGATCATCTTAAGTGTTCATAAGTCAAAGTTACATTGCACGATAAAATTGCTTGTGATCCAAATAACACAATAAGCGTTTAAACTTCTTTGAAGTAGTTCGTGAAAATAATAAATAACAAATAACTAAAATTTACGGGGTTGGATTTTGAAAATAAACTCTCTTCCGTACTATTCTAATATTTGCTGCGTTCCTTCAAAGCACTATACAACTGCAATAAAAGAGGATAGAAATTTCAACTTGAATCCAATGTCACAGTTCGAAGAGTTTGATAAAAATAATACACTTAATAAAGTTTTAAGTATTTTTAAACCAACTTAACACAACCCGTGTGTTTGTTACACGATATTTTCGCTGATAATGAACTAATTTTAATATTCTGTACCGTATAGAGAAACTAAACTACCTAACTATATTTCGTTACATTTAATGGTTATTTCAGTTTCTTTTGTTTGTTTTTTCCTTCAATTGCAAAATCTACGTCAAATTATAATCACTGACTGGTAGAGAACGCCCGTAGGCATTGCAACCTTTATATCTTTTTTTTCTCTAAGAGAATGTTATAAAAAAATTTAAAATAAAAAATACATATCTACGTTCGTTCCCATTTGTGTAAAAATTCACCTCAAAGGCTGGTGAAAAATAGAAGCTGATATTTTTATTTCTATTTTGTCAACTTTCTAGTTGTCACTTTGAGATCTTGTTTTTATTTGGTCGACTCAAAATGGTCAAATAATTTCTACATAATTTATCAGCTTCTGTAGTCGCGACTTCAGCTCTACAACACACTATGGTTTAACACCGACTTCAGAAGCTATTAAATTTTGTTTAAATTATTTCATAGAGTGGGTTCTATCCTGTAATGACACTCGAGACCGCAAAGCTCCTAAAAGGAAACTTGGAGCGATATCGGCTCCAATAAGGAAGCTTCAACTAGACATTCAATTCCTACAAAAAAGCGTTACAGAAACGGTGTCTCAACTGGATTCCGGCACTACAACTATTTTGTCTCTTGCCATAACGGTCAAGAGGAACTTCTGTCAGCCTACACTGCTTCTGCTGGTAAAACAGAATGGTAAATTAGCGCATACGGCTAAAGAAAAAGTGGATATATTCGCGTCTTTCCTTGCCTGCTATTCACGTCTGGGCAGTGTAGCAACTCTCCACCTGAATTACCTCACTGCAGAACCTCTATATCAGAGGCTTGTGTCACAAATAAGGATGTTCTTAAAATGTTGCGGAGTCTAGATGTGAATAAAGCTAGTGAACCAGATGGTATACCAGCTATAGTCCTAAAGTCTTGTACGCCAGATTGGTCAATAGTGCTGGCATGCTTGTTCCGACTCGTATTTAAAACTGGAATAGTCCAAAATCCTGGAAGCTGGCCAACGTGCAGCCTGTTCCAAAAAAAAGGAAGTCGAATGCTTGGCGGTTCACCACTGTACGTTTCACAAGGAGTTTTCTTCCGCGACCTCTCTGTGGAATAGTTTACCACCAGCTATTTTTCGGGACCGATACGACCTAGGGATCTTCAAGAAAAGAGCTTACTCCTTTCTAAAGGTTCGGCAACGCACCTGGTGTTGCGGTTGATCAAAGACGGCGGTAGTCATTTAACAACAGGTGAGCCGCATGCTCGTTTGCCCCCTCTTCTATATAAAAAAGCAGTGCCGAGTGCCGACCCTACAAATTATTACCGGCCAATTTTAATGTTCGACAAGTTCGAAAACCTTATATAACAAAGATTGTATAAAAATAGAAATAATATATGTATTTAAAAAAATCACTGCCCAAGTAACACATCAAAGCAGTATAACGGCCGACTTATAACATTTCTGTATCGTTTTCGCATTTTAAGTTAGTTCTATAGTAGCATTAAAAACGTTTTTACGGCTACTGTAATGCTTATTTGGGCACAATTTATATGACTTTAGATCCTAAATAGGTTTACAGTTAATATATAATTTAATATATTACATTATATAATATAATATATAATAGTAATAGTTGTTTAATTGCATTACAGGCGCGTTATATTAGCATTATTGTGGAGATAGGATGTTTCAGTCGCATTAAAGAAGGCATTATTATAGTCAATGACGTTGCCAATCACATTAAAGGAGCATTATTACGGCCAATGAAGTTACTAATCGTATTATAGAATATTCCATAAAATATACAAAGTTTGTATAAAAATAGTTATAATAATTCATGTATTACATAAGTAATAATCACTGGAAACGAAGTGATCGCTACGATTATAAATTATATTGTGCAATATAATAAGCCCACGACTGTTAACTGTTTTTGTTAGGGTCCCGCTGGGTTTCTTGCTGGTTATTTCTAGGTATAAGTATTTTCTGAACCAGTAGTAAATCAAACATAAGAATGACTTTAGATATAATATAATAGTACTATCTGTAATCAATTGAACATAAAAATATTACACATAACCCTACTTCCATCGTTATAGAGCCAGGAACGCTGGCTGTCTCCTCGGTAAATCCCATTGATATTCTTTGCTTCAAGAAAAGAACCAACGCTCCTGTCATTAACGGCGACCACCTGTCGAAGATGGAGTTTTTAGAAACCCTACGGAACGATTCCTACTCTCATTTAACTGAATAAAATTAGATAAGAAGCAAATAAATAATAAATACAAGAAATAAATGTAGTATGAAATCGTTACCAGGGAATTATTAGATTCATATTGAAAAAGTAATAAATTCTTTGAGCTGTAAAATTGCCTTTTGGAGCACAAATTTCTGTAGCTAATGTAGATAAGTACTACGTACACAACAGGGTAGGAGATACTCATACCAATTGAATCACTTTTTACGAGCTGCCAAAAAGGTTTTTTCTGCAAAAAGTATAAGGATATCGGTGAATTGGGTCACAGTTTCTTATTCATCAAATAGACATGAATGAAAGAATGAAATATTTTTTCATAGCCACAACACACTGTACTGTTAGTACAAAAAATATTTAAGCACTCGAAGATGATACATTTCATTGGATTATAATTTATAACCGATAATGAGTAACAATTAGTTTACAGCGATTCTCTTGTGCGTGTTTGTGGACGTCACATGATCTGGAAATATTTTATTCTATCTTCATAAGCATTTTTTTAATAGACGCAAATCAATAACACTGAAACGAATCTTTTTATATATATATATATATATATATATTTTTTTTTACATCATCTATCAGAAAGTGAGACGTTGGATTTATGATGCCTGTACTTGATTTTAAATATGGTAGAATTATGCTCCTATATTAGTTATATTAGTAGCATAGTTGTAGCACGAATGGGTCGGCTCGACCGGGGAAGGACCACACTCTCACAGAATACCACCGTAAAATACTTAATAGCTTAATGCTGCTGAGTTTCGTATGGTGAATGTAGAGAACCGGAGACCCTTTTTACTGCAAACGAGGCATTCCAACTTAGTCCTCACGGGCAATGCATCTGCATTTTGATTCGTAATCGAGGATGTATGTAGATTTCTATGGGCCACAGCAACCACTTACCATCAGGTGGACTATGTGCTCGTTTATCACCCTATGGATATATTATGGACATCGCACATTTTGTTTAAATTATAAAAAATGTATTTAAATGTTCTTACATAAACATTATCAAAAATGAACTGTTATGTAACAGTTAAGATATTAATTTCAGGTTATTCCCCCGGCGAGCCGACCCATTCATGCATATTTCGAGTATGTAAGCAAATGCAAATACTTTTATTGAGTGGGCCAATTAAGAGATTGCAAAAACTGTCTTGTTCACTCAAGCCTTAATCATTCTTACATTTCCCTTTCTGTTTCTTGTATATATTAATGACTTACCTTACATAGTAGGGGATAACCATGATATAGTATTATTTGCTGATGATACTTCATTAATTTTCAAATTAAAACAACAGTTATTAAATTACGACGAAGTAAATAATGCTATAGCTAAGTTAGTCAATTGGTTTAATGTTAATAATTTGCATTTGAATGGAACTAAAACTAAATGTATGAAATTCGTAACTCCTAATGTTAAACATGTCAATACTAATGTAATTTTAAATGGGGAGGAACTGAGTCTTGTTGATACCACCATTTTTCTTGGAATCACACTGGACGCCAAGCTTCAATGGCTCCCCCATATATCAAAACTAGCTAGCAGACTTAGTTATGCAGCATATGCTGTAAAAAAGATTTGAACTCTTACCAGTGTTGAAACAGCTAGAATAGTTTACTTTTGTTATTTCCATAGCATTATGTCGTATGGTATTTTGCTATGGGGACACGCGACTGACAGTGAAATTATATTTACTTTACAGAAGAGGGCCATTAGAGCAATATATAATTTAGAACCAAAAGAGTCACTGAGATAAAAATTTAAGGAAATTAATATATTAACTCTGGCCTCTCAATACATTTATGAAAATGTAATGTACGTACACAAAAATAAAAGTAGTTTTGCGAAAATAAGTGATATTCATTCTGTAAATACTAGGAGCAGACACAAGCTAGTAGTACCAGTTACTCGACTCCATCGAGTCAGTAATTCATTCTTGGGGCGATGTATACGCTTTTACAACAAAATCCCAGAAAATATACAAAATTTGTCTTACACAAAGTTCAAAATTTTTATTAAACTAAGTTTGTATAAAAAGGGTTATTATAATATTAAGGAATTTATGGATGATAATAACACCCTGGGAAGGGTGATCGCTACTAAGCTATTTCTAATTTGTCTTGTGTTGTTAATTGTAAACATGATTTTAAGCTATTATTGGAAAAAAAAGAGTCCCGCTGGGTTTCTTGCTGGTTCTTCCCAGGACAGAGGTTTTTTTGCGAACCAGTGGTAAATTAAAAAAGTGACTTTCAATAAGTATTGTTATAATCTACATTGAATAAAAAAGTTTCTATTTCTATTTCTATTTCTACAGCTATTATTAACCATCGAAATTTTGTATAGATTTCATATCAATTATTTCATTGTCTTTTCGTTTAGTTCGTGTTCTCTTTTGACGAAAAAATAAAAATGTAAACTGATATAGGAGGGTTAAATATAATCCTTTTTTCTATTATCTATGATAAACACTGTCTGCATCAAATGTGAACCGATTTTAACTATTTTTTTAATTAAATAGAATAGAATATAAATATATTTATTTTACCAAAGTCGGGAAGAGGCGGTGTAAGTGTATCTACTACCCCATATCACAACGTGAAGCGACAGAGGGAAATAAATCAAGGTATAGGCAGCAGCGTATTCCTAATAAGGACTAAAATAAAAAACTGCGGTTGCCAAAACGCCTGCAAAGCGTGGCATCTATGACAAATACCCTCACTATGAGGCAATCTGTGAGGGAGGCCTATGTTCAGTTGTTGAATTTAATATACTGTAATGGTAACGGTACCAAATTCATTATATAATTAAAAATACAGTAGTTCCTGCACTAAGTTTTAACGTAGTGAAAACAAAATAGAAGGCTATCTTCTAAGAAATGTACCGAACGCCGCTAATATGTATGCCTGGCACGTGACAGTACGGACTCGTACGCACGAGCCACAGCACGCACACGACACTTACTAAGTCGGGAAGATCGGACCGAGTCGGGGACGCCCACCACCGCGCTCTGCAATCATCTTTGTTTGAGATTTTGTTGACTTTTAATAAAATTTTACGAGCAGTCTCTTTTCGTTTTATTTTCTCTTTTTGTAAAATGAATTAATATATGCGTTTGTGTAAGAAAATTAGCTTTTTATTAATAGGTTATATTACTATACCTATACATACATACATCATAAGTATGTACATTAATGATCATATCACATCAGATCAAATTAATTTTAAACATTAAAACTGAAATTAACACTATGCACATGGTGTGCACAGTGTTAATTTACTAGAATTTTTGTTTTTTGACATTTGTTGTAATGTAACGCTGGAATTTTTTTGGAAAGCATTGATTCTTTGAGAAGAAACTAGACTACAAGAAATGATTAACAAATGTGATGCATAGCTACGTATGCGTTTGTATTATGTTTGTATACTATAACTACTTATAAAACTAAATGAGACATAGCTATTAATCAAAAATACAGTGAAAATCCTGCAGCAGTAGGCATTTAAGTCTCGCGTGACCCAGCATTTGTCCTACTATTCTGATTTTACTATGGCTCTTAGCTCGAATCGCAGGAACCAAGAACATTGACTGACACCGCTTACACCGATAAATACATATGATACCTAATAGGTCCAATGCAAATTTCGAAAAAAAAAACCAACCGTAAAGAAGGTGATGAAGTTTCAAATGTAAGTATTTAACAGATTCTAGTCGTTACGTTGAACCTGTGATATTACTCTAGGGCTCATACTCAAGGGGTTGAAAATTTTAACTTTTAATAAGAAAGTAAAAGATGACTTAAAAGAACTATAATAATTAAATTATGTTTAATTTTTATTTTTAATATTTTTGTTTTCAGATTTTGAAATTATTTTATTCTTTTTAATTCTCCGAAGTCAACTTTATTTTTTTATTTAAAGTTATAATTTTTCAATACAAATTTTGCAAATGTCATTATAATGAGAAAATAGTCAGTTTCTAAATTATATTAATAACAAAAAGAGTTGACGACTCCGTGGCGCAGTGGCTTAGCAATGAGTGGCTGCGCTGGGGGTCGCGGGTTCGAATCCCGCACGGAACAAGTATTTGTATGGCCTACAAGTAGTTGTTCCGGGTCTGGATGTTCATCCTTGTGCAATTTATGTTTGTAAACTGCCCCCACAATACAAGATAAAATCTTAGTGTAGGGGTAACGTTTTTAAAAAAAAATAAAAAAATGTGGGTAAGTACTAGTGCAACACATCATCATCATCATCATTACAGCCTTCACAAGTCCACTGCTGTACATAGGCCTCCCCCAAGGAATGCCACAAAGCACGGTCCTGAGCCACCTGCATCCATAGACTCCTCCTGCATGTCTTACCAGGTCGTCACTACATCTAGTGGCGGGATGTCCTTTACTTCCCTGCCGGTAAGAGGCTGCCACTCGAGAACCTTTTTTCCCCATCGGTTATCGGTTCTTCGAGCTATATGGCCAACCCATTGCCACTATAGCTTACTAATCCGTTAGGCTATGTCGGTCACTCTGGTTCTACTGCGGATATCCTTATTTCTAAGTTAATTACGCTGAGAAACTTCGAGCATAGCTCTCTCCATAGCTGGCTGAGCAACTTTGACCATTCTCATACGGCCAGCAGGGAAGGACCACGTTTCAGATCCATAGGTCATCACTGGTAATACGCACTGGTTGTACAATCTAGTTTTGAGGTATGCCTGACGAGAAAATGTGTCGTAATCTCCCGAACACTGACCAGCCGAGTTGAATCCGTCGATTGACCTCTCGGTCGAAGTTAGATTTACCTAGTCGGACTACTTGTCCCAGGTAAACATAATCGTCAACACCTATGAGCTTATTGCTCCCAACAGCCACCGGCATAGGCGTGACATGGATATCACATACGACTTTTGTTTTGTCCATGTTCATCTTAAGACCCATCCGTTGGGAGATACTATTGAGGTCACTGAGCATAGTGCTTAGGTCCTCAAGCGATTCTGCCATAAGGTGAGTGATGTACTCGCGTTAACGCTTTTCTTGAAGAACAAGATCACTGCACTTCTCCTCCACGCCTCAGGAGTAATGTCACCGTGGAGGACGGAATTGAAGAGCTTCTGAATGACTTTAAGTATCGGTTTCCATCAGCTTTCAGAAGCTCTGTTGTAATTCAATCCTCACCTGGGGACTTGCCGTTTTCAAGGTGCTGAAGAGCCATTCTAATCTCCCTCAGTTTACGTCCGGGATATCTTCGGAATAGTGTCGGATAAGACATGCGCTTGCATCGTTACTCACACTTGCGTGTGGCTCCAAAGATCACGTGTACAGTTGCCCATAGTACCTCACAATCTCACTCAGTGTCTCAGGTGTCCAGGAAACAATTCTTGTAACTCAAGTTAAAGTGTTCGGGGCTTAGGATTAGAGCACGAGGGGACGGGGCGTTGACCTCATTAGATGTGACCTTTCCAACTTAATGTTTAGGTTCAAAGTGCCTCTCATCATTCGGTGATAGTACAGCACATTTCCCATCAAATATCAAATTGCAACAAGAATAGAATAAGGGTGAGAAACGACCATACTCGATCAAGAATCAAAATTCAGATGCGTTGTTACCCCTGGGGACTAAGATGCAATGCCTCGTTTCCAGTAAAAAAGGGTCTCCGGATGTCTACTCTCACCAAACGAAAAACAGGAGCATTAAGCTGCTATTTTACGCGGGTATTCTGTGAGAGCGTGGTCCTTCACCGCTTGAGCCGACCCATTCGTGCTACAACCATAATATAGCTGCAACGTGGCTCTACTACGTACAAAATAAATAATAAAGTAAATACATTCTATAAAAAAATATTCATTAAGAATTCATAGAAAACGTCACCCAAATCTACTCACAATACGACAGAAAGTGTTGTTTTTTCGTTAAGGTCATCTTAAGTGTAAGTCAGTTTGCAATCTATTTCAAAGTTACATTGTAAGATAAAATTGGTTTTGATCCAAATAATACGATAAGCGTTTAAGCTTCTTTAAAGTAGTTCGCGAAAATAATAAGTAACAAAGCTAGAATTAAAAAGGTCGAATCTTGTAAATAAACCTCTCTTCCGTACTATTTCAATATTTGCTGCGTCTATTCAAAGCAGCATACAACTGCAATAAAAGAGGATAGAAATGTTAGCAAAAATTTTATGTCACAATTCGAAAAGTTAAAGATCAAAAAAATATTCCATTGTATAAAGTTTCTAATGTTTCTAAACCAACTTACATGTTTGTTCCGGGTATTCTTTACCGATTATGAAACGATTTTAATATATTTTATCCCGTTTGTAAAAAAAATCACCTTCAAAGGTCAAACAGGAGCTAATATTATAATTTTTACACCCCCCTGTTATTCTTTGGCCTATATATTGAAATAATTGCCTTTTTTGAGAACCCAGGAAGTATTTTCATGCAATTTAGACTTAAGTAATCAAATATTAATTTAAATCAATTTTAGGTAAACATCGTGAAAAAACCTGCATGTCTGAGAAATAAGAAAAAAAAATATTTCAAAAACATGTGAAGTTCGCCAACACGCATTGCGGCAGCGCGGCGGACACTTCCTTGCCCTAAAACTCTCCCAGAAATGAGAGGAGGTCTGTGCCCAGCAGTGGGACGTATGGATTGTAACTCAACTTTTAATCAATTTTAAATGTTTTGTCTATCTGTCTGTCCATGCTAGTCTTCGGATTGCCTGAACCCGTAGTGAAACTTCACGAACAGATAGATAGCTATGGCAGTGGTGATCTAGGCCGTAAAAGGCGTGGTAATAGGATCGGTTGATAAGTCGACTTGCATAATTTTTTTTAAATCAAAATAGGCATCTGGATTGCCTTATTTATAGCTTGAATAAACGAGTAAGTTAGTAGTTATTTTATCTGAAAAACTTGGAGATATTTTTTAGAAAATAGGAATTATCAAAACCCGTTTTTTTTTTTAAATAAATGATCTTCGCATTAAAAGATCCAAAACGAAGCCAGGTCGGTTCGCTAGAACTTACATTAATAAAATTACTTGTATATGTATTCATTTATTTGCATAATGTATATACCGTAAGAAATTATTCTTCTACTGATTTTGAAAATTGCTCTCCAATTATTAAAAAAAGAATACTTCTTCGAAAATACTTAACGTTATAAAACACCTATAGAATACAGTCGGCAGTTAGTAGTAAATACAATAAAAAAAACTAAAATAGAATGCAAACGAACAGAAGTTAGCAGCGAGTTTTAAGTTCTACACTCACTACGTTGTATTTTCTTTTCTTTTATTCCCGGATTCGTAAGCATGCAATGTTTCTTCATCATCATAGACTGTGAGGCATTCCATCTTAGTCCTCAGAGGTGACTATACATCTGTAGCCTCCATTTTTATCTGAAATTATTGCAGGTGTTCATAAGCTGCAAAAGCCACCACCTCTCACCTAGACTGTAACTTCATATATCACTTCAATTTTATTAAAAAATTATCTTAAATTATCATATAGCCCTACTTTTATCATTATAGATATAGTCAGAAACGCTGACTGTACCTTCTAGTCAGTTGCGAAGCTTCCATTAAAGCCGAAAAGCCGGGCTTGCTTTATTAAACCTGAATCAATCAATAATATCAACTAATAAAATAACTCGTAAAATATTTCAAGCTATTTCAAATTTCCCGCGCACTCCACTGTTCGACACATGTCGAACGATGACCTCGTATTGCCTTAGCGATACTGCTCCTGTCATAAAAAATGAGTTTAATAGAGCTAATAGTTGTCTCCCTCGCTCGCGTGGGCTTTTTACGGGGCTTTCGAGAAGACGATCGCTCTCTTTCTAACCTATGGCAAAATATTCAATAATATGAAATATAACTACGATTGTATATATAGTAATTAGTATAGAGATTTAAAGCCAGGCTTTTGGGAATAAATTTGTGAAAGGCGCAGGCGCGCGGTCAATACGTTTGCAATTTCATTTCACGTTTCAATGTTTATTTACTCTGTGTGCTTATCTTAAGCGATTTAATATTACGAGTTCAAAATTTATGCTTTTTTAAAGATTTTTAATGAAAATGGAGGATAATAGTGTTCCTTGTGATGAATTGAAGTGTGTTAAAGTGATAATCGGAGAGGAAATCTTTAAACTTTGTTAAGATAATACACAAGGTTAAGAGTGTATTTCAGACTTATCAATTATCGCAATTAAAAACAGTTATTGGTACAATTAAAACGTTCACCAACATTTTACGTGGACGTAATTAAATCTTTCCATAAGAAAGCGAGACGATTCCACTTATCTTATCTTATCTCTTATCCATTATAATGTAAATAATTTTTTTTTAATTTTGTACATAGTTTGTTTGTACTTTGTTCGTGTTTTACTTTTGTTCATGTATTGTATTGGATGTAAATATTTTTTTTCTTTCGCTTAAACAAACCCAAAAGGCTTTCTTCAAAGCCACCGAAGCTATGCAATTGCTGATATGTAATAAACAATCTATCTAGCAGTGGTACGCCTTCTGTGTGCTTTGTTAAACACGTCCTTGAAAGCAATATGAAACTGAAGCGTGAAGACAGATCAAGATTGGTGTATTTTTATAAAACTGCTAAAAACAACAATCCATATTTTTATCAATTTATATCTTGGGCTTGCCCTAGCTTGTATCTCTAGCTTCGCCACTGCTTCTAGTTAAATGCCTTTTATTGTCTTTCCGGCTATTTATTTCTTCGAAAAAGAACCAAGAGCTAACTCTTATCATTAACAGCGAAAACCAGTCGTAGATACAGTTTGTACATAGCACGGAAACGATTCCTATTCTCATTTAAAGTTAAAGTTGCAGCCTACATACGTCCCGCTACTAGGCACAGGCCTCCTCACATTTCCTAAAGGGTTTAAGGGCAAGGAAATGACCGCCGCGCTGCCCCAATGCGTGTGGGCGAACCTCACATTAATTCGAAATATTTTTTCTTATTTTTCTGACCTGCAAATTTCCTCACGATATTATCCTTCACCGTCGAGCACGTGGTAAATTAGCACTTAACATTGCAATTAACAATTTCATTGGTACCGGCGAGGACTGAACCCGGAATGCTCGCTTACTGTGAAATTTACAACGAGCGCTTAGCCCCTAAGCTACCACTGCTCCTCTATTCTCATCTAACGGTATAAAATTAGATTAAAAACAGATACATAATAAATTAAAGAAATAAATGTAATATGAAATCGTTACCATGGAATTTTTAGATTCATATAGAAAAAGTAATAAATTCTTTGAGCTGTAAATTTGCCTTTTGAAGCAAAAAATTCTATAGCTAGTGCAGATAAGTATATTATGGACAACAGGGTAGGAGATACTTATGTCAATTGAATCACTTTTTACGAGCTCCCAGAAAGATTTTTCGACACAAATTACAGGGATATCGGTGAATAAGGTCACAGTTTCTTATTAATCAAATAGAAATGAAAGAAAAAAGAAAATTGTTTTATAGCCACAACACAATGTACTGTAAGTACAAAAACATTTAACATTTAAGTAGATGAACAGTTTCATTGATTTATAACAAATCTTGAGTAGCAATTAGTCCGAGCGCCGTTCCAGTCCACCAAACTTCAAGGAATCTCGGAATATTTTAGACTTCAAAATGTGTTCCGCGGTGAGAGAGTGCATTAGAGCCTTTACGTTATTTTATTTTTATATTGAATGGCAGCAACGAAAAATCATCAGACTCAGTATAATATTGTAGCAGTTTTTTTATAGAATAAGGGTGACAAACGAGCACACAGTGCACCTGATGGTAAGTGGATGATGTGGCCCTTTGACATCTACATTAATCGTCGATTAAGAATCAAAACACAGATGCGTTGTCACCCCTGAGGACTAAGATGGAATGCCCCTAAAAAAGGTCTCTGAATCTCTACACTCACCCTACGAAACACAGCAGTATTAAGTTACTATTTACGCTGGTATTCTGTGGTCCTTCCTCGGTCAAGCTGACCCTTTCGTGTTACAACCATATTATAGCTGCAGCGTGGCTCTACCACGTACAAAAACTTTACCATGTAGTTAAACTACAGACGGAAATCCGTGAACACTTGCAGCAAACAAAGAAGATTATAGATGTTGTCACCTCTGAGGACTAAGACGGAATACCTATCAACCAGTAATTATACTGGTTCCCTATGCCCTTCAGACTGGAAGACAACAGTGCAAGCACCGATATTTGACGGCAAAAATAATAATAAAACCTCATACTCACATGAGCATTATATAATAAAAAACGAATGTAACATAACGATTTCTTATTTTCACTCAAACTATGCGTTAAATAAAACTACTTTTACTGATTTATCGCATTTTATTTTCAGTCACGAGGTGACTGAGGTAATTGACGCCCCGATGTTAAAGTTAACTCGGAATGTCTTTTGCTTTTAATTATTACTATTGGTTAAATCTACGCAGAATGAACTTACTGTGTCTTGAAGTCTTACAGTAGTGTACTTGGGTTTAGTCATAATTTTATTAATTACAGGATCCCAGGATTATGTCAACTTTCTCGCATCTGAGGTTTTTCCTTTGTACTAATGATAACGAAATATAGAGTAATATGGGTGAGTGATCAGTAAACTCATTAAAAACTATAGTTTGGGCCTGACCATTTGTTTTGATCATAAAATGATCCAAGCAGGTAGTTTGTCGTGTAGGCTTATTAATACCAGGCACTAATCCATGAGTCGCCATTAAGATACTGCGTTGTGTATACATTTGCGCTTTCATTAAGAATGTCTAAGTTGATATCTCCTGTTAACACAACAGTACTGCTTTTATAATTATGTAATGTTGTATCCAATGATTCTAAAAATTTTGTAGCGTTTGTAAAACTAGGTGGCCTATATATACATAACACGGTGACATTACTCGGATTTTAATTACAAGGCAGTTACCATCCTGAAAATCGGGTTCAATGGCAGACACTACTAAGTTATTCTTTGTGTATACTACTACACCATCATTTTTATTCAGATGTCTCTTAGTACAGTAAACATTGTATCCTGCCAGTGTTGGCGGCTCATAGTCCTCGTGAGACCAGCATTCTGTTAGCACAATCAAATCTATATTTATATCAAATTGGCTTAGGTATACCGCAAACATTTCCAAGTTGCAATTTACACTGCGTATGTTGATGGAAACAATACATATGGACTGGTTGTTTTGTTCTGGACAAGCAACGGACAATGTCTCTAAGCATTTCGACGGATTATCAGATCTATAACGTAATTATTAATGTATATAAAATAATTTATTATTCCAGTTTGGTCTAGTTCTTGCAGAATATTATCTTTTAATAAAGTAACCGCTATAGATATATATTATTACAGAATATTACTTTAACGTTCCTTCTTATAAGTATTAGGATTTCATAAGATGTAATTGCTTTTTTAGTTAGTATGCGAAAATATACATTTACAAAATAAGACCCATGTATGTAAACGCAACAATAAACTATTGAAGAGTATCGTCTTTTGTTCATCGAAAACAAGTACAACTCGTAATAAAAATTCTGTCTTACAATTAATTTACTAAAATTAATACCAAAGAAAAGTGTATTGTTTATATTTATAAATATTGCACGTTGTGTTCGATGATACACGTGATAAATAAAATAATTTAATCTAGTATATATGTAAGAACAGTACTTCAGGTAAGTTGACCATCTACATAAATTGTAAGTTTTTGGCATATGGCATTGTAGGTTTTTGCTTTCATTCAAAAGAGTGCGCTTGATTACTCGTAGATTACTAGTGAAACCATGATTATAATTGATTGTGTGTGTTATGTAATAAATTATGTTATCATAGTGTTTAAATGTGTATAATTGATGCAAACAGGACACATAAAGTCTCATAATAAAATTGTTCATAAAAATATAGTAATATATAAGTAAAGTTTTGAATTTCTGAAGTATAAAGAGTTGCGTGTGATGTGTTTACATGATTATGATTAATTATTCGTAATTTTGATACACTATGCCTAAATAAAATATAGAGTAATGGATCATGAAGGAGCATGCAGATATGATTTATATTCTAGCAGTGACAAGTGATAAGTGTAAATCGAATACGCATAAGCACTTGCCATTTAGTCAGTCCCACTTGCCCCTTGTATTTGACACTTCTAAAATGTAAGCCGGGCCTTAACAGGAGCGAGAACATCACTGCATGGATGTAATAGGTTTATCAAATTTCTAAATTGTTTCTTTAATACGCCGGTATTTGTGCCCAAAGTACGTGACAGGGTATCCTGAGATCTCTCTAACTAAAGACTCATGATGTGCTTTTAAACACGCAGAGTACTTACGCAAGCGATAAATTACCTTTCCTCGTGATATTTACTTTTCTCAAATGATCGGAAAATATAATTTTCTTCGAGAGAAAATTCGTAAATGCTCGCAGTGAATTGCCTACTACTATATTAGAACTTGGAAGTGTATTGCTAACTTCACTCCTGAGATGAACTGCAGTTAGTTTATAGAACTAAACCTTGCGCAATGCACTATTGTACAAAAGTATTTAAGTATCTTGCCTACAATAAAGTCTATATCTTCATTCAAATTTTATTAACAAAACATGCGATCCTCCCCGTCTTCGCCCGGGTATTTTCTGGTTCTCGACAACAGCGCCACCTGCCGTTTCCAAATGAAAGTCTAAGTAAAATATTTACATCATGCGTACAGCAACGTCTTTCCATACGATTACAGTGTGGCGATTACGGTGTCTTCAAGGCAAGAGTGAATAGGCTTTTGTTTGGCCTTTAGTCAGTGCGCCTCACCGTCTTAACAACGTTATGACGATAGTGAAGCACCGATACGCGGCGCAAGTAGGTATTTTCAAAAATGCTATCTGTTTCACATCGCTCGTTCCGCATCATATGATAGAAAGAGTTACAAATGTTGGAAGTAATCGACTACATTTTAGTTTTAAAATATTGTTTCGAGCGATAACGTTTCCACCCTCCTAAACCTTTACGAAATGATACAATTTTTTATCATTAGATTCAGTATACCGTAATTTAGGTCTGTATGTTTTTCTTTTTTAATAATTCAGTTTAGTTTAATGAAAAAAATATTAAAACGCTTCAGGAAGTTATTAAATCAAAAATATAGATATATAGATGTTTTTAACTTAGACCGGACGTAGAAGGTGCTAGCTCCGATTACAAGCCTATTAATGCTGGTGATCCACAAGGCTGCGTGCTGTCACAAACGATGTTTGTTCTGCACATCAATGATATGTTGCAAACCGGCAACATTAATTGCTATGCAGACGACAGCACTGGTGATGCTCTTTACACCGGCCGTGTCAATATTTCTCGGGAAAACGTCTGCGAGTATCGGGACAAACTAAGGTCCGAAGTCAAGTCTTTGCTGAACAAAGTCTCGAATTGGGGGCGACTAAATATAGTCCCGTTTAACCCTCAGAAAACACAAGTTTGCACGTCAACCGCTAAAAGAACCTTCGTATCTCTTCAGTTTCAAGGCACTCCCCTTGTTGCCTCAGCCAGTATCGGAATCCTCGGCGTTGACATATCGAGTGACGTGCAGTTTCGTGGTCACTTTCAAGAGAAGGCCAAATTGGCCTCAAAAAGCTTGGCGTGCTCAGCGGAGCGGGACAGTACTTCATTCCGGCACACCGCCTGCAACTTCCACACCACACCATCTGGATGCTTGGCGGTTCACCACTGTACGTTTCACAAAGAGTTTTCTTCCGCGGACGATCTCTCTGTGAAATAGTTTACCACCGGCGATTTTTCCGGACCGACAGGACCTGGGGACCTTCAAGAAAAGAGAACTCCTTTCTAAATTGCCGGTAACGCACCTGCAATTCCTCTGGTGCTGCGGATGGTCAAGGGTGGCGGTAGTCACTTAACATTCAGTGATTCGTATGCCCGTTTGCCACTTCTTTTATAAAAAAAAATATCGCAGGCAATATTTCCTTAAAATAAAAACGTACGGACCTAGTTTTTTATTACATTTCCAAAACTTATGAAAATGAGACTATGTTTACGGGAGGGAAAACATTATCGCTTTTTATATGAAAATTTGCAGCTTCACAATCAGTTATTTCCATGTAAGTCCATATGGTATACTTTTAAAAGTATTGTTTTTATGTAGATAATTAGGTTTCCACAACTACCAATCTTAATTATTTTTGTTTCAAGCCTACCCAAAACAAGAAATTGGTATGTAATCAGTTCGACTGCATAGTTTTTGTTGTAGGTATGTAACGCGATTTCACCGTCATTTGTGAATAAATATTTGTGTTATAAACGACAGAAAAAATAAACTTTAATAAGTAAGAAATAAAAAACAAATGGATAAACACACAGATACAACACAACTTATTCACGCGGTAGCGCCACGCTGCTACTATATTATGGTTATAGCACGAATGGATCGGCGCGACCGGGGCAGGACCACGCTCTCACAGAATACCAGCGTAAAATAGCAGCGTAACACTGCTGTGTTTCGTGTGATGAGTGTAGATAACAGGAAACTTTTTGTACTGGAATAAAGGCATTCCAACTTAGTCCTTAGGGTTGACAACGCATTTGCATTTTGATTCTTAATTGAGGATAAATGTGGATGTCTATGGGCCACAGCATCCACTTACCATCAGATGGACTGTGTGCTCGTTTGTCACCCATTGCTATAAAAAAGTATATCAAGAGTTTGTATCGAGAACAACTAGACGAATTGTAAAGCTGGTTCCTTTCAAAAAGCACTTCTGTACGCCTCGTTTTTTATATATTTCATGAGATCGTTATATCCAATACCGGAAAATTATAAATGTAATTTACCTTTTTTTTTGTTCTCATTCCAATAATCTAATTCCTTATGCGTTCTTAGATGGAGTGATTATTATGAAAGTGTAGAAAAAAAAGTGATAGAATGAATTATAACTAACGGTTATATCAGTTAATCTGTAACTATACTTGTTAATATGATAATTGAAGCAATAAATCAACTGAAGTATCTTACCAAAACTTTTTACTTACCCTTTAGGTTATCCCTGTGACACCAACACAGTTTTTCGAGTACTTTGGTTATGATTTGTATCTGAATTCAATTAATTTTAAGGTTAATTCAATTAAGTAAAATATAAGTAAAAAAGCGGTTGCTTTATAATAATTGCTAAAAATCTTTCTACCGTAGCGTAAATAACGGTTGTTTACTTTGTATAAATCAACGTAGTAACCTTGCACAAACTGGTGAAAAATTAAAATAAATTAAAACTTTAAAAAGACAGGACTCGTAACAAAATAGTGCTCAACGCGAGGGTTATTGTGAATCAACTAAATTCAAGCACAGATTTACGTACGCATTTATAAAAAATACGCTGTATAAATATAATTAATCGACTTACTACATGTATTCTAGTGGATCAGGACCGTGCTTTGTGACATTCCTTGGGGAGGCCAATGTTTAGCAATTGACTTGTGAAAGGCTGTAATGATGATGATGATGATGATGATATTCATTAATGGAGACTGCGATATTTAACACCTTGACAATCTAGACAATAATATAATTTTCCATAACAACATACACATTACGATGGTTTCTAAATCAAGTTATTGGCAACACTGCGTTCTGCTTACGTTATGAGGTTATTGAGAGATATAATAAAGGTCAATGAAATTAATATTTTTTGATAAAATAAATGGACCATGTACTGGCGATGTAAGAATATCCATTACGTATTTTAGTTCCGTGGGTGTCCAAAACGGCGACAGAGGGAAAACAACCAGGATCCCGCCCGTCAAGTGTGGCATCTATGGTAAATATCCCCCCCTACGAATTAATCCATATTATTCTATTTTGATAGTATATAAGTCAAAATAAAATAAATACTATCCATAATTTTAAGACCTCTAAATACCAAAATAAGGTTTAGAAATGATTAATCTCGAAACGGCTTTTAAATACGCATGACTTTTGACCTAGTCACTTAAGCAACAAATGTGACCCCCATTTTTTATTAGAAGGAGTCTACGACACAGGCTTTTAACATGTCTTTTACAAAAACGTGTTATCGCACCAGGATTTTCTCGTGTATCGTGGGAGCAGTTTACATATATAAATTTCACAACGACAATCATCGGTCAGTTATTTGTAGGCCATACAATACTTGTTCAACGCTACACTGCTTATCTATTGCGCCGCAGAGCCGTCAACATTGAGATATTATGTACTACACACAAGTACATTAACATTCTACACTTTTTATGAATGAATTTTTATGAATGAATTCATAAAAAGTGTCGTAAAAAGTGTAGAAAAAACTGCTTGAAAAGCGACAGTAGCCTAATGGTAGGGCGCGGACCGCGAACTCAAAAAGGTCGTGGGTTCGATCCGCCATTCGACTATTGGCGTGAACCACTCGTAACACAAGCAATTTAGGCTTACCACGAGTGGTTAAGGGTAATATTAGTAATGTTTATAGCATTGTTAATATTATTTTTATAAAAAGAAATCCATAGTCACAGAATACGACCGCCGTGCCGTCAACGTTAACTGAACATTAATTTCGACTCGACTGGAGTGAGAGCACGCTCACAATACTTTATTATATCTTACGATCGACAGATAATGAATACACAAATACTAATGATTTCTTAAATGTACGCGAACACTACACATTAAATAAAACTATATTTACGAGTTTTATCTCGTTTAATTAACTATTTTACTTATTTTTAATTCCCGACGTTTCGGGTGCTTTACAACAACCATGGTCACGGTGGGACTGAGATGTTTGACGTCCCAATGTCATAGTTAGCCCGGCTACCTTCAGGTTTTGAATATTAATTTTTTGGTCTGATCTACGCAAAACGAGCTTACTGTATCTTGAAGTCTTGCAGTGGTATGCTTGGGTTTGGGTTTTCATTTTGTTAATTATAGGGTCCCAAGTAGATGGCAGCACCCATCCATCTTCTCTATTAAATACTAATTTCTTCTGTTCAATCGTCAATCGTATCATTCTTGGTAGTAATCGGTATTCTTTTGCGAGGAATTGTGGTTTATCATATCTGATGTAATGGTGGGGACAATCTTGAACATATTCACAGACTGCAGACTTCTCGGAGAATCGGTGGCACCGACTTCATACCACTTCAAAACATAAAGATACTGTAAGATCGTTCTACGTAGATCGGACCCAAAAATTCATATTCAAATACTGAAAGTTGCCGGGCGAACTATGACGTTGGGACTTCAAACATCTCAGTCCCCCGTGACCATGGGTGCTGTAAAGCACCCGAAAAGTCGGGAATTAAAAATAAGTTAAAATAGTTAATTAAACGTGATAAAGTCCGTAAATATTGTTTTATTCAATACGCAAATAAATCTTTAATTCAAGATGACTGACTTCTCTTACTTACTTTAATGTTTGTAGTAGAGGTTTTCATTTCATTGGCTTTGCTCTATCTACTTCTGCGATATTTCGAATCTCCTTTGCCGCTCATATCACAGTAAATATATGTATAGTTAGAGCCTCTGAGTAATTACAAGAATAGAGAGAGTCTTAAAAACCGAACTAAACCTCATGTAACCCTACTGTTTGTGCATATTACACTTCTTAAAGGATAAAAAAGATAGCCATATGAATGTCACCATCTCTTCTTTAGAAGGTTGTAGCCGGTTGTTTAGCTTTTTTATATTCCGTAGACATTTATAATGATGGTAACTATAGAAAAAAACAACCTTATTGAAATACTCGTTTTATCTATGGATCAATAAAATTCAATATTTGAATTTAAAATTATTTGCTTAAAGTTTTCAACAAATGTAAATTTAGGATACGGACTAATGGAAGACTTCTTACGGACGAATTGTTCAGCAATGGAACCTAAAAAACGATTTTCATTCAATTTTGATAAACTTTGTTTAAATTTGGCTGAATTTTGTAGTTCAGGTTAATCGTTCTAAATTAAAATATATCGCAAAACTAACTAAGGGAAATTCTGTTCGCCAAATTTGGCGATGTTTTTCCATCAGTTTTACATTAGTTAGGTGTGAGCAAAATAACACAAAGTACAAATTAAAATAAAATATTTATGAGCCGTTTAGATAGAAAATAAAACTAATTTAACCATATTTAAATAACTTTAACATTTAACACTTTAATAAAACTATATTTACGGATTTTATCACGTATTAACTATTTTAACTTATTTTCAATTAACGACGTTTCGGGTGCTTTGTGCTTTAGGGTGAACATGTTCAAGATCGTCCCCACCGTAACCTAAGATTTGATAAACCACAAACCCTCGCAAAAGAACACCGTTTACTACCAAGGATGATACGCGAGGCTATTGAAATTAAAAAAAAAACATCCTAATTTCAATAGAGAAGATGGATGGGTGCTGCCATCTGCTTAAGATCTTATAATTAACACAATTAAACCCAAACCCAAGCATACCACTGCAAGACTTCAAGATACTGTAAGCTCGTTCTGCGTATATCGGACCAAAAATTGAATTAATTAAAAAAACAGAAGGTAGCCGGGCTTACTGTTACATTGGGAGGTCAAACATTTCAGTCCCCCCCCCCCCCCCCGCCCGTGACAATGGGCGCTGTAAGGCATCAGAAACGTTAAAAATAAGTTTAATTAATTAATTAAACGCGATAAAATTCGTAAATATAATTTTATTCAATTACCTATATAATGTTTATTGTACCTTATATCTATATTAAGTACTTATTTTTTGTACTTTTCACAGTTTCTCTAATCGTCTAATCTCTAATGCCATATGACAATATGTTGGCCTTTTATATTCCTCATTGTAAGGTGTTTAAAGACGAAATAAAATACTAACGGGTCCAGCAAACGTAGTTCTGTCCATTCCGGTAGGGTGTGCTATGGTTTCGATTTTGAACTTTTTACTTACTTGCAAAACTTTTTCGGACATAAACTGTATCAAGTGTTTATTACGCGTACGTTCGAAACACAGTAAGAGTAGAATACGCAAGTAGTACTTGGTCTCCCTATTATATTGTAGTAGTCTACACACTTATAAGATATGATCTTGGTGTTTAATATAGATAGTGGCTACCTAGATTCTCCGGTCTTCCTATCTGCAGTAAACATTAACGTACCTAAGGTCCGGTTTACATTTTGAGAAGTGACAAGTGCGAGTGGGGAGTGCGACTGACAAATAACAAGTGCTTAGTGTGCATTTTATTCTCACTTATCACTTGTCACTGCCTGTTCACACGCACTAAGCACGTGTCAGTTGTACTTTCCACTCGCACTTATCACTTCTCAAAATGTAAACCGGGTCTTAGAAGCGTACATACCCCATTTTTCGCTCCCTTTGCCCCTAGTTAAAATTACGCAATGAACTCACCTTTGACTCGTATTTGCTCAATATATAAGTATAATAATAAAATATTCTCGAACCTAAATATACTTTACATGTCCAAAAATAAACTCAAAACTTTGTATTCGCATAACTATAATATTACATATTATATTAAAGGATATTTATATTTTCATATGTCGTACAATATTATTGATATATAACTTACTCGTATATATGTAAACGCATTGATTTATATGTACATAAATTTGCACACACACGACATCTGCCTCTTAGCTTTAGTTTGGATGTTTCACTTTTGCTGTGAAACTTAAGTTTAAGATATAGTTACAGCCAATATACGTCCCACTGCTGGGCATAGAAATGGCCGCCGCTCTGCCCCAATGCTCGTTGCCGAACTTCACATGTCTTCGGAATATTTACTTATTTCTTAGACATGCAGGTTTCCTTGTGATTTTATCCTTCACCGCTGAGCACGTGTTAAATCAGCACTTAAAATTGCAATCAAAAATGTCATTGGTGCCAGCGGGGATCGAACCCGGTTTCCTCGCATACTGTGAAATTACGTCTGGTAGATGACATTCAATTAGTTTATTTATATTCAACAATTTAATTAGTTAGTTATTTTTATGGTTATATGTATATTCATTAGAGCTGTTGGGATTTTTTAAATAAATAAACAATGTTAATATTATAAAATATATTAATAACTGGACCACACCAATCAGTTCCAGAAAGAATAAAAATTAAAAAATTTATGACTTATTCTACGCTAACGAGTAAATTAGTAACCATCAAGATCAGCTCACAATTAGCAGAGATATTGCATAAGATACTTACAAGTGGCAAAATAGAAAATTTTGCACAATTAAATACGCATTAATAAGGATAAATCAAAAACTACCGGTCAGATATTGATCAAATTTATATGGGACCACATGAAAATCACCTAAAAATAATTATCAAAATCGGTGCACCTAGAAAAAAGTTTAGACACAACTTTAACGTTAAATTGCCAAACTTTCTTATTTCCGGAAACCGGCTTGTTCGGGAGGCTGAAAGTCGTCGAGTCGTATTTAAATATGTATGTTCGCGTAAATATAAAAACAATAGTGGTTGCTTACCACTATTTTTTTTCAGGCTTGCTTGCAGGCTCGCTACCACTGCAAATTTCATATTGAAAGCTTCAATGGTGTTTATTACGGCGCCTTTTAATCACCGCCCCGTGATTAGGACTCAAGAAATTAGAGCTAACTTGCATTGTGTACAACGCAATTTGTTATTTTTCATGACTGGTTGTGACTGTAACCGTATATCTGACACTGCATCTTTACTTGCCTAACTTTTCGGTTTCAAGCGTTACTTTAAGCAGTAGAATGAGTAACATCCTATAAAAGTCCACTGGGGAACATAGGCCTTCCCCAAAAAGTAAAGTGCCTTCAGTAATATTGAAATAACTGATTTTTATTGAGCTCAAGGGTTTATTTGCTTGGCATTAAGACATTAATAACCATGTTTAATCGATTTCAAAAAGGAGCAGCTTCCCAATTCGACTGTAAGTTTTATGTTTGTTACCCCACAACTATTTTGTAGGTGGACCAATTTTGATGAATCTTTTTTATTTTAATACTGATGCTTTTTACGTGGTCCAATATAAATGATCAAGATCTGATCAGTAGTTCTTGAGTTATCTTTGCAATTTGCAAAAACAATGCGTATTTAATTGACGTCGAATACATTGATGATGTTCTTATTTTATTTATATTGAAGTCGGTTGTACATAATTTTTAATTTTCCTAAGTTTAAAGTTGTTAAAAGTTGTGTTTTTTATCTATTACTTCCAAATATTTGAGGTATTATATCTCATGCAACATTGAGAGCTTTAGTAAGCTCTTCTCTTCTTATTCCTCACAAGCCTATGAAAGTCTACTTCTATACATGGACCTCTCCCGTTTAAAAGACAAAAAAAAACCTTTTTGCTGGAAACGAGGCATTCCATCTTAGTCCTAACGGGTAACAACACATCTGCATTTTGATTTGTAATCGAGGATAGATGTAGATGTCTATGGGCCGCAGCAACCACTTACCATCGGGTGCTCGTTTGTCACCCTATCCTTGCCTGATCTGCGAAATTGCGTTGATCGTCACGCTTAGAAGACGTGATACAAACCTCTTTAGAGCATCGATATAGCTTTAACGCTGCTATCCGTTGCCGGTCTGGGTATTTTACGTTTGTCATAAACAAAATGGTTATACCGCCATCTGTCGAAAGCCATGAAATCTAGTCCCATAGTCGCCCCTTACGACACCCACGTGACTAAATTAGGCGATGGATTCTCTTCCACTGCTATTACACAGTAAATGGAAACTATAGTCTGGGTTCAAATCGGTCATCATTTACACGTGGTAGAGCCATGCTGCATTTATATTAGTTGTATTGTTGTAGCACGAACGGGTCGGCTCGACCGGGGAAGGACTATGCTAAGGACTATACTAATGCTGCCGTTTCGTATGGTGAGTATAGAGAACCAGAGACGGTTTTTGCTGTAAAAGAGGCATTTCATCTTAGTCCTCACGGGTAAGATGTAGATGTCTAGGCCTACTGTCTGAGGCCACAGCCACCATTTACCATCAGGTGAGCTGTTTACTCGTCAGTCACGCTAAAGAAAATTGTTTTACAAGTACGGTATAACAAACAACTAATCTTCACACATTTGACTATGGGGATATCCGGCTAGGATCTGGAGCTGGAGGCACCCAACCTTTACAAGAAGTTTCCTTCCTTGCACAACTTCCTTGTGGAATCGACTACCGCCAGCAATTTTTTCGGACCAATACTACCTAGGGACCTTCAATAAAACAGCATACTCTTTTTAAAAGGCTGACAACGCATCTGCAATTCTCCGCTGTAATAGTTGCTCATGGGCGGTGGTAGTCACTTACTGTCAAGTAAGCCGCATGCTCGTTTGCCCCCTCTCATAAAAAACGCGCATATCCTTATTAGTTTTTTTTTATAAAACTAATGTAACAAATGAATTTACAGTAAACGTGGTGGCAAGTCGATACTGCTAACTGCAGTGAACACATGTGCAGCCAACTTCCATCTAAGAAGGCTATGACATACGTTGTCACCTCTAAGGACTCAGATGGAATGCCGCACAACCAGTAATTATACAGGCTATCTACATATACCCTTCAGACTAGAACACAACACAAGCTCTGATATTTGACTGGAGAAATAGCTAAGAGTGTGATAAGATTGTCTGGAAAACATTTATCCATAACACGCCGACGCCCTTTGTACAACTGTTTAACTTTTTATTTTATTTTCCCTCTTATTTTATGTTTTGGTGTGTGCAGTAACAATTATCTACAGAAACAGAAACTTTTATTTTGTGCCTCATGTTGCGAAACTATTGGGGGTGTTAGATTTCACGCCGCTACAGTACAGCGAGGAGCCGAGTCTTTTCTTTCGGCTTTGTTGCTTGTTTAGCACCACCCGGGGGACATGTGTAGGTTGGGCCTAGGGTTAGGTGGTTGAAGCCTGCGGTTGATAATGGGCCACATTAGGAGTACCCTTAACCGACGAACGTGTATGAGGTAGAGGAGGCGAGAGAGGTGTGTCAGGATCGTGCCAAATGGAAATCCGTAGTCTCTACCTACCCCTCTGCGTGACAGGCGTGAGTGTTTATGTATTGATACATTATGTATGGAAACAAACAAATATTTTAATACTAGCGATCTGCCCCGGCTTCGCACGGGTGATATCTGCCTATGGTATGGTGAGGTGATCCAACTATGCCTATAACCTTTGCGGAAGTGCAAGCAATATGTTGACAAAGTTTTAACAACAATCTGATGAATGGTATGACAGCACATAAAATACAAACAAAACTTAATTTTTATATATTAGAAAGATAGATTATAAATAATACTTAAGGAAAGTTATTCATTTGTTTAATTTAGCACTGGTTCGGAAAAACCTCTATCCTGAGAAGAACCAGCAAGAAAACCGGTGGCATTTAATAAAAATAATAGTTTACAATCATATATGTTACATAACTCCGTAAATTATAGGGTGGTCTTGCCCAGATGGACTTCTTGACGGCAAAAGCGTCATACTCGTACCAACTCATAATTTCCCACTTTAGATTTGTTAAAAAAAAACTTTTAAAATCGAACCTAGTTTCTAACTTATTACTCCACTCTCAATTCACACTCCATTGAAATACTAATTCAGTAGTAAAAGACCACGCTCTAACAGGATTCTTTCTTGAAGTAACTAAATAATGCTGCCGTGTTCTATACGTGGGTTGATGAGAACCGGAAACCCGTTTCAATGGTAACGAGACATTTCTTCTTAGTCCTCAGCTATGACAACGCATCTCATTTTGATTCTTTATTGAAGATATGTTAGGTGTCCATGGACCACAGAATTCACTGGACAAATTAAATAATGCTGCTGTGTTCTATACGTGGGTTGATGAGAACCGGAAACCCGTTTCAATGGTAACGAGACATTTCTTCTTAGTCCTCAGCTATGACAACGCATCTCATTTTGATTCTTTATTGAAGATATGTTAGGTGTCCATGGACCACAGAATTCACTGGACAAATTCAACTATTATGCTCTTTTGTTAGTTACCTTTAGTTGTACAATAAATTGAAACTGTTTGGTTATTAGAATTACTGTATGGGTTGACTGGTGGAGAATTCCTAAAGGCATTAATTCCGCCCTATGTATTCTATAGATTTAAATACCTGTTTTTATTTAGCCTAAAAGACAATTTTTTGGAATTAACTTTTTACTAAATGCATATGAAAGTATATACGGTACTCATAACAAAAATATTTTTTTTAATTTATGTCTGTCTGTCTGTTTTTTCCGGCTAATCTCCGAAACGGTAGAACCGATTTTGACCGGACATTCAATGGTGACAGCTGATGTTACAAGGAGTAACTTAGGTAACTTTAATTTAAAAAAAATGGTTTATCGCGCAAAAAATTAAGATCCTATATAAATAATTAGAGCGGGCGGAGTCGCGCGGAACAGCTAGTCATCTTATAAAATATTCACTAGTCTATATGTGTATAGTTACTAAACCTCGTCAAAATAACATTTTCCAAATTAAATTTAGCGCAAAAAAGTTCTATGATACATTGAGAAATTAATAAAATAAATTGATAGTTACTTTAAAAAAACTAAACGACGATACATTATTTGATCTCACCTAGGCGCAGTCGCTACGCGTCGTTAGTTACAAATTTTTAAATTGTTAGGTCTGAACTAATACTACTCATTGCGCAACTGTCTTGCCACAAATCGCTCTTAGAAATAAGCATTATATCTCTTATATACACATGTATACCATAACATCTGATATCATATCATTACCATTAAATTAATTAATATCATACCAGCCTATTATGCATGGTAGAGCCACGCTGCTGCTATATTATGGTTGTAGCACTAATAGGTCGACTCGACTGGGGAAGGACCACGCTCTCACAGAATACCAGCGTTAAATAGCAGCTTATTGCTGCTGTGTTTCGTATGATGAGTGTATGTAGAGAACCCGTTTTATTGGAATCGCCGCATTCCATCTTAGGCCTCAGGAGTGACAACGCATCTGCATTTTGATTCTTAATAGAGATTAAATGTAGATGTCTATGGGCCACAGCATCCACTTAACATCAGGTGAAATGTGTGCTCGTTTGTAACCCTTATTCTATAAAAAAAAGCCTATAAAAACTCCAGTGCTGAACATAGGCCTCCCCAAAAAATTGTCTCCCGTAATATGTCTCATATGGGCTAGCGGTGGAAGTTACACAGCACTACACAGTTCGGTTGTGGCTAACTATACAAATACGATATTATAAGTATTGCTAATATATAATTTATTGAAATTGTTATTATTAATGAAATGTTAATGTATCGTAGATTATACTTTAATTTATTTTATTCTATGTCAACCCCCTAACGAAACACCTCTTGTGTTTTAAGTTATAAGTTTGACCGCTATGTGTGTTCGTCTGTCTGTGTGTGCGGGTGAACCGATTTGGGAAGCAGGTTATCTAGCCGTGGTTTTTAGATATGTTTCATCAAAATTGGTTCAACCGTGTGAAAATCGTCAGCGTTTTTTGTTTCAGGTATTTACAAAAATTTTAAATTAAATTATTATTTAGTTCAAACATTTAATTCATTCATTTTTTTATGTTTTGTTTTCATTGTTCTCAATAACATAGGTGTTCATTTAATTAATTATTCAAAATGTAAACACCTTAAGTAATGCTTACAACGACACAGGATATCTTCTTCCAATTGTTCAATTCTCTATTAATATCTCCTGTTGAAACATTAGAGTTCGATTACAGCACAGGCGCACACGTATTAGATCTTTACTTGCGAGTGGATCATAGAAAACGAAATATTTCTCTTCGGACTTTCGACGAACAAACTATTCTTACATATTTTTCTAAGGTTTCGTACGTCAAATATTAGTTGAATTTATATCAAGTACTATGATTAATGGACCCTTGGAGATATAAAAGAATGAAAAGATACGGCAAATTTATGTCACATTATTACTAACCGACTTAAAAAAAGTTAGGAGGTTCTCAATTCATCTGAATGTTTTTAAGTATTTTTTACGATAATTATTTACAACGTTGTTCGATTAAAATAATTATTTTTTGTTTGAGGTACCCAAAGTCAGGTCCCATGTAATTATCCCATTTATTGGTCAAAATCAAAACGTTAATAAAAATGATGATAGGATCCATGATTAAATCATAATTTCTTATATAAATCTCAACCCATGAATACCACTGCAAGACTTAAGGTACAAAAATTATTGATTTTAAACTTAAAGTAACCGTGGTTAACATCGATAACCTCAGTCCCATCACTATGGGCGTTGCAAAATACTCGAAAAATCGTGAATAGAAAATAAGTTACTAAATTAAACGCCGTAAAATCTGTAAAATTCAGCATGAGAAAATCGTAAGGCTCTTCAACACATACGGACAACATATAGGCGAATAATTCCTTACCACGTCATGCGTTTAGGGGGTGGGGAGGGGGTGTCAGTCACATAAAACACGGACACAAGAATTATTTGTGTAGACATATATTGTTTTTAATATCCCATTGTTGCTATTGTCTTAAATTGACTTTCATTCTCATAAATTGAAACTTGAATTAATACCACCTAGCTAGCAGTGTTGGACTCGGCGAACAGGTGTGCTATAGTGCTTATTGTTGACATTGATTTTTTTTTTAAATGAAAAACATTTATTTACAGCTAAGGTTGTACAGATTATAATATACAATATAAGATAATGAAATGGAAGTACAGTAGTCTTAATTATTTTGTATATAATTATAAGCTATGATCTTATAACACCAACTAAGTGTATAAACAATGGTGTATAGTTCTGTGGTCCTCACACTAGGCATGCCTAAGTCAAGAGGACTTGATTTCTTGAAACCTTGTCATTCTCGAGCACAGACCGTAGTTGTAGTAGACAGTAGCCAGCGTCTCGGTATTCTATAGAATACATTCCGGAAAGTGAACGCAGGAATTACATGATTTAATTCCTCCCTACCCTTTCCACTATTCGATAACCAGACGCTCGGCGGGTCTCCAACCCTCTGTTGTCGACATTCCTCGCATCCGAACTAAACGGTTTGCTTTGTCTCCCGTAATACTTACAGTAAAGGAGTGAAATAATTTGCCAGCATCTGTTTTTCCGTCCAATTACAAAGTGAGTGCCTTCAAAGCAAGAGTGAATAGACTAATGTTGCGCTGAGGCTTTATTACTACTTACCTACTGGTGAGATTGTAGTTGATCTAGTGGCTGCAAATGCGGTTACTGATCATGTGGTCCTGCATTCGAGTCCCGGATCGAGCTCAATACAGTTATTGGGTTTTTTTATCAAGAAATTCTTAGTAGGTACCCGGAGTCTTGAATCTTGAGAATTTGGCGGTGTTTCCCACGTGCCTCGGAATTTTAGTCCTGATCTCTCTCCGGTCGCGTCGGATTACCCGTCGCATCAGGTAAGAGTGAGGGAACAGAGAGTGCACCTGTGCCTGCGCGTATACTTGGATACTATAATCCTGTCTTGTGCAAATGGCTAGTCTCCGTCAAGATTTGCCGCCGTAGCAGAAATTCGATCTGGATAACTGTATATATTTATTTTATTATTTATTTAGTTGAATCATGACTTCAAAGAACTAAACAGGAGAAAATAATTTCCTTATATTAGAAGAAGTCAGTGCTCCGACTTCAGTTTTTTTTTATATAGGAGAGGGGGCAAACAAGCATACGGCTCACCTGATGGTAAGTGATTACCAGCGCCCATGAACAACTGTAGCACCAGGGGAATTGCAGATGCGTTGCCGGCCTTTTAAAAATAAATAGGCTCTTTTCTTGAAGGCTTAGTTCCGCTATATTGAAGTTGCGTAGCTCCTGCCGCATACATTTGGAGATCTCTCCGTTCAGTTGCCTGTAAGCTGTAAAATCTGCTGAAGACTGCATCTTAATTTCCCCTCTATCAGCCATGAGATTAAGAGTGTGATCGGAAAGTTTTTGTGTTCTTCTGCGTCTTGCAGAACTTGCTCCGACCGCATGGATGGTTTCCATGAGCTTTGTGATTAATATCGTCGACTGCATTGCAGTCTTCTAGGCACTAAAAACGGTTCTGTAACTCGAGCTGAAAGCTTCTAGGAGGAGGCCTATGCCAAAGGGCCTGCCGAATTTCATTCAATTTGTAACACAAGAAAACATCATGTGTCGTAGTAACGTCCACTAAGCCAACAAATTAGTCTGTCTCAATGACAGTGATCTCGCACCTTTACGATGCTCCTCGCTCCATAGCCCTCACAGAAATAAAAACAGTGGGACGTAATAACTTATTTACTTAAGTTTACCAGTTGAGAAATATGTTATATCCCTAATCACAAATAAAATTTAATGTTTATTAAGAAATATAGTGTTTGAAAACTCTAACTAGTATAACATTTCACATATAGGGTTTTATTTGTACGGAATTAAACGTTATATAAACTAGAATAAGGATAAATTTGGTTTGCCCTTATTATAGTTTCATCTATGTGCTTTGACCCTTATCTCACTTCAAATTAAGTTAGAAGTTGAGGCAGCTTGTTATTAATCAGCAGTGATCATCTCTTCATTGACGAAAGTATAAGCTTCGGCTTATGTTAAAAATATCTTCAAGACGACTTCTTATATTTACGCAATATCACACATAGAATAAAACAAAGTTTACGAACTTTATCGCGTTTAATTTAATCTTTTTTATTCCCGACGTTTCAAATGATTTACAGCACCCATAGTCGAGGGGGCACTGACTATTATATAACATATTAAGTTGTTACTGTACCTTTTATGGTAGAACCGTGCTGCAATTATTTTATGGTTATACCACTGGCGCGAACGGGTCGCTTCGACCAGGGAAGGACTACGCCCTCGTAGAATAGCAATGTAAAATAGCAGTTTAATGCTGCTGAGTTTCGTATGGTGAGTTTAGAGAACTAGAGATATTTTTTACTGGAAATGAGGTATTCCATCTTGGTTGTGATAAAGCATCTAGATTCTTAATTAATGATAGATGTAAATGTATGTGGACCACAGCATCTAATAACTATCAGGTGGAATGTGTGCTCGTTTGTCATTATTCTATGCTGTTTAAAATAGTCAAAAGTTAAAAGCCATCTTTAACTATGCATCGTATGTTATAGGACCTACTTATATACTTATAGGACCTATTTACGTACGTCGTTAATTTTTGACCCGCATAACTTGATTACAAAACAGTGCTAACGACATCGTATTGGCCCCGAGTCCTGCGAAGCTGTGAGAACCACATTGACTAGCAGCGTTAACATCATCGGAACCAAACGTTGTATTGGTTTTTCTTGATAGTCGCTTATATAATTAGTACCTAATATAGTTTTTTATTTCCTGTGGGTGTCGTAAGCGGCGACAAAGGAATAACGACTCAAAATAATAAAATACTACGGTTGCCAACCTGCATGCCAAGCATGGCAACTAGGACAAAACCTCCCCTATAAGACAATGTAATTGATTAGGGTGTAATGGATGTAGGGATGGAAAGTTTTTATCAAAACCCGCACAGCAATATTTGCTATGAATAAATTAACTTAAGAAATGGCAAATTTCCTTAATTCTATTAATAACCAATGACTGTGGTGATTTTTGGACCTCGACAACAGCGCCACCTACGGTCTCCAATTGAAGACCTCAGCCATCCAGAGACCCACTCAAACACACAAAAAATTTCAATAAAACCAGTCGTGCCATTTTCGAGTTATAAGAAGGCTAACGAACGGGAACAGCAATTGATTTTCATGTATAGAGATTGTCTGTATTTTTTTCCTCGTGCGGTTTCTAAATATGTTTGGAGGAGTTTTAAGTAAAAATTATTTAATAAAATTCATATTTCCCCTTTTTCATATAACAGGTTTTATTATTTCTTATCACTTTTAATAAAACTATATTTGCGGATTTTATCGCGTTTTATTAACAATTTTAACTTATTTTTGATTGCCGACGTTTCTCATCTCTTCCTTCAGAGAAGTCATATGCAGTGAGGACATTCAAAGTCACACACATTTTATACAAGGTAATAATGTACCAACATATTTACTATCGAAAGATTCACCACCACTTAGCAGACGGGATTGTAGTCAAGCATATTAAACCTTTATAATCATCATCGCCATGGTCATATCAACATCACCCGCTTGCTGGTGACCAGGCCAGACAAGATGTTTTCTTTAAACTCGAAACTGGGACATAATTCAGCAAAGTAACTTCTAGACCACTATCGTCTAATAAAATATTCATTATTTTTAATGTGTATAGTCACTATGATTCATCAAAATAACATTCTCCAAACTAAATTTAGCGCATAAAAGTTCCATGACACAAATACGATGGGATGGAGCCAGCCCGTCGTGTGAAAAGGTTCCACACATAGGTATGCCAGCTTCGCGGAACATTTAGAATTATATGGCGTATGGGTATTTCCGGAACTTAAAATTTAAGTTTAATTTATTAATATTTTTAAACATTTTGTACCGTCAAATTAAAGTTTTATTAGTAAATTATTAATCGTAGAATATTGCATAATGTACATTTTATATGCATAAAATTTAAAATTCACTAACATTCTTTCTCGCACGGAACACTTAAATATAGTTGTATTAAAAGAACAAATGTGGTAATAAATAGCTAGTCAGGAATCAATCAAATCTCCGCCGAATTCCATTTCTACAAAACAATATCGAAAATGATCAGTCAACTCATCATATCCGATATTTGTACAGTGCGTTGTATAGAAAATTACATGTTTATTATTTGTTATCTTAAGCACCTCCGTGTCGAGTATTACCCAGTTAATTTACATAATTTAACATCTTGTTTAAGCGTATTATTAGACGTAATTACGAGTATCAAATATTAATTGTTATTTATTATCGTATCGTAGTATGTTGATACATTTTTATACTAAGTTGTAGTGGCAAACGAGCCGCCAGTCCATCTAAGGGTAAGTGGCTACTGACGCCCATGGACCATTGCATCCAACTTCAAACAGTAAAAAGGCTACAGATTTTCACATTTGAGGACTAAAATGGAACGCATCACAACGTGTAATTATTTGGGCTTTCTATACATTTCAAACCGTAAGCAGAGCTCGCACTATGATTTAAAAGAAACAAAAATTATTCATGTAACTTATGAAGTATGTACAGTTTCATTTTCTAGAGACGGATCAAAATTACTAAGCTGAGTTATCACTATAGTTATGTATTACTTCGTATAGTCTGTATATCATATATCTTCGTATAATCTATATATGTGCGTTTATTTACGTTGGTGGGAGCCTCGTACCGGCAATCAAAGTGTAGAGGGCTGCCGTACGCTACTAGATGGGGTGACGACCTGTTATGAGATGCAGGTAGTCGATGGATGCAGGTGGCTCTGGACCCTGATTTGTTGTGTTCTTTGGAGGAGGTCTATATTCAGCAGTGGACTTATGATGAGATATGTACCAACGAATTAGTATACATTTTATTATTTACTGTACTCTGTTGCTGTCTTATTTGTAATATCACAGTCCTAAGGTTGAGTGGCAGATAGTGTTTTTAGCATTATGTCCGCTTTTTGATCCTGTACTACTTTTGGAGGGTTCAATAAAGATTAAATAAATAAATAAAATTTATAATTATCTAAGTAGCATTATAATGTAATTACTCCGTCAATATATAAATATTTTACAATCACATACTCTCGTTTACATTAATTATAAAGTGTTTAAGGGCTTAATAATAACTCTTACCCGATAATTTTCGCTCTGCCGTTTTCAATTTATTTTGTGTGTAGCGTCGTCTTCATAAATGTTTAACATTTTACACATTTTCACTAAGATGGCACGATCTTTTTCAATACTGTAAGATTTATTTAAATAATACTAAAACTGCTTATATATTTACATGTTTAATTCACAGAAACCATATTTTATTTCCGCAGAATAAATCGTAAACATGAACTGACGTTAAATTCATTGCGTTTACACGAGCGCCTGAGAAGAACGCCAGGGCAAAACTGCTTGTTCAATGGAGCCACGTTTTTATAGGCGCTATGAATATAGCTAACGTTATGATAAAGCTACTGGTAACCTAACCCTGTCATCACAATTTTCATACAAGATACGCAGCATTTAGCTTCAATCACAGTGAAATTATACCGTGTTTTTAGTAGTACCTAGGATATAAAATAAATGATATATTATTTCCTAGGCAGTATATTTAAGGCATTTTCAACACAATTATTATTTTACTTTACGTGTGATAGGAATATATATTGTTTCTCAGTGTATTTAAGGCATTTTCAACACAATTATTATTTTACTTTACGTGTGATAGGAATATATATTGTTTCTCAGTGTATTTAAGGCATTTTGCACAAATATTTTAATTCACACGTGATAGAGCTACCTGCAGTAATATAGTTATAGCATGAATGTGTCGGTTCGAGCGGGGAAGGATCATGGACTAAGAAGCACGCTCTCACTTGCCACTTTCAGGCAGATTTGCCTTAATCTTTACAGTTTACAGGTGAATTTACGATCGTAGTGCTAAATATCTCGTACCTTTAACGCCGCTGTCCGTCGCTGGTACGAGTATTTTACATCTGATATTAAAACATGCAGGAAGACGATGAATGTACGTCCATGTTTTGTGGCATTCCTTGGGGGAGGCTTATGTTCAGTAGTGGACTTGTGAAGGGTTATTAATGATGCAATGGTTAGTAATGACGTTAATGATAATAACCATAAATGAGTTGGTTTCACTGGCATCTATTGTAAACACTTTTTTTGTTTCACATTGTACCAGCATAAAATAGCAGCTTAATGCTGCTTTATTTTATATAGTGAGTGTAGAGAACTGGAGACCAATTTACTCGACATAAAGTATGCCATCATAGTTCTTATGAGTAACAACACATCTGCATTTTAATTCATAATGGAGGATAGATGAAGACGACTATGGGCAATAGCATCCACTTACATCAGTGGATTGTGTGCTCGTTTGTCACCTTATTCTACATTTAATAAATTGTTGATTAACTTCATTCTATAATTTCATTCATTAATCAATTAACTTTAACGCTTCATTAATAAAAAAATCATTATGCGTGCCTTATAGACTGTCCGACATCTTCTTATAATACGTCCTTGTATTTATCCTACAACTAGAGAGGAAATATTTCTGAGTGTTTAGCATTGATGACGTCATTATTTTTACATACCTTCCTGTAGATATAATATACACTCAAACATGGAATTCGAATTATATTTGGCTTTATTAAAAACCTGTAGAAACTGTGTATTAATCGGGATAAACAGTTTTATATATGTGGAATAAGTATTAAACAGTATTAAGAGTGGGAATTATACGTGTAGAATGATACGCACTATGATAACGCTAAGTACTCATCTTGGACATAACGTGCTTTTTTCCGGGATAAAATTCGGATTAAAAAAATTCCGAATTTAAAGTGTTTAAATAATAATTTATGTATATTAAATACAATTTTAAGAAATTCGAACACAATTATTTTAATTATTGGTTCGGTTTAAGACTTCTTTATGTAGTTATCTATTTTTGATTTAATATTTTTTTATACAACCGAGGTGTGTACGTGTTTAAGTCTGCCTGAGACCAACTAACTTTACGATAAATATAAAAAATATTTTCTTCGCAGGTGGTATTAGAATTCTTTTCAAAAGCTGTTTATTTTGCAAAAGGAGGTCAAGTCCAAGTTCATCCTACGGAGTGTGTATCGTATAAGAGTAGACTACGATACCTTTTCACAGATTTCGTTTGTTAAAGCTTTAGGAGCGAAGATAATAATATTATTTATCTTTTATTCAAGAACTAAAAGACTAAGATTTTTAAGTTGAAGGTTTTCCAGTTATGAATGTGTTTGACGTTGAACAGCTTAGCTTTTTATTGGTTCAATTATTGATTTACTTAAAAATTATGAAGTGCCGATACGCATCACAAGTATATTACAACATGTTATCTGTTTCACATCGCTCGCTCCGTATCGCCGTCGCGCGATAGAGAGAGTTGCAAATGTTAGAAGTAATTGCCTAGATTTTCTTTTTAAAATATTGTTTCGAACGATAACGTTTTCGCCCCTCTAAACCTTTACGAAATGAGACAATTTTGGTCTCATTACACTCAGTATACCTTAATTTATGTCTGTATGTTTTTCTTCTTCTGTGCTAAATTAAACTAAACTAAACTGAATTAGTTTAGTTTAAAAACAATAAAAATAAAAACGTCAAAATACAGATATTTAGATGCTAATAACGTATATCATACGCAATATTTCCTTAAAATATCTAGATCTAGTTTTTCATTATATCTACAACATTTCCAAAAATTATGAAAATTAGACGATGTTCACAGGAGGGAAAATGTTATCGCTTTTTGTATGAAAATATCAACTTAACAATTCTATTAACGCGTGAATCGGCTTCCGCACGGGAAAGAACGCGCCTGTAAAGATAGAAAAGGAGAAAGAGAATGCATGAGCATGCCGCCTGCTCATTCTGCATTTCCTCATACGTCAATCATGGGTTCAAGTCTGTGAGTATGGAGTATAGAGCTACTGTACTCCATGTCTGTGAGCTTCCAAACGTAATTTACATGCGTGGTTTTTAAAAACAATTGTCGTCGTAAAATGGCAGACGTTAGATTACAGAGTTTTTGGCAATGTACAAGATCAGTAAATATAACTGTTATGTTGTGTGTGTGACCCTTTTGTCCATTTATTTAGAATACTAATTTTCAGAAGGTGCGTTTAACAAAACTGCGTGATTTTCATACACTCCAGGCCATAGAAGTTTCCCGTTCTGAATCACGCGTGATTAGCCTTTACACGACGCTCTTTCCTCTAATTAAAAATAGAGAAGTAATAGCGCGCGAAAGAGCCAACGCACATAAAAAGGGATAAAAACAATCGTTCACGATAGTGCGTGCAAGCTATCCCGCGTTCAATAGCGCACACTCCGAAAGAAGCAAAAGAACTCCGAAAGAACGTGTGGTGCAATGGCGGCTATTGATATCTCATGTCAGGAAAGACCAATAATAAACAAAATGGTAATTAAAAAATATTTCGAATAAAATATGTAGTATGTATGTATGAGGTGGACTGTGAGCTCGTTTGTCACCCTATCCTATAAAAAAGTACTATTTTAGACAAAAACACGATTCAGTAAAATTTACTCGATAGAAAAAAATCCAAAGTTACCTTCAAAGTGAACAACAATACATACACATACATATAACATACTTCAAATTAGATCATGAACTTGATAAAATATCAGTGCCATAGACTATTATTTCGTTCACATGTTGTATCCTATTTTTTCCAGACTTTAAAAAATCATCTAGTATACTAATTTGAAATAAACTTTCGATACTAAAAAAATAACAACAAAATTTTTGAACTGAATAAATAAATCAATTAAGAATTATCGAAATTATAATATATAATATTTATTGATGGATCAATTTTATAATATGTTAATGTAAAATTAAAAAAAAATTTAAAATATCGGTGCCATAGGCTTCTAATCCGTTCACCTGTTACACCCTATTATTTTCCAGACATTAAAAAAGTCACCTGGTACACTGTACATAACGATATTTTAATTAAGTCCGATTCTAACTGTGCCGGTTTTTGCTGTAGTAGCGATACTAAAAACTAAAAATAAAGGACAAAAAAATTCGGATAAAATAATTAATAGAATCAGAAGTTACTTTGCGGAAATCCATTTTATAAATGATGGTAAAAATTATTTTGCTTATATATGTGCTTAATTAAATAAAATCAACTCTTCAAACCATCTTTTTTATAGGATAGGGTGACAAGCGAGCACACAGTCTACCTGATGATTAGTGGTTGCTGTGGTCTATAGACATCTACATCTATCCCAAAAATAATAAAACAAATAATATAAATAATACAATCAAGGGCGATGTATAGTGGTTGTCTATTGAAGGAAAGACAATAAATAACCCCGAACGGATTAGAAGTGTGCACTCGAATACCACCCTTCTTTATTTACTACTCCTGTATATTTTATTTACAAATCTACATCTTTATGTGTAGTATGTAGGTACAGTATGGGTAATGATGGTTTAATATTTCCTTATGACCCGATGCACTCACTTATTCACTTTATAGTGTTACTCCACTATAAAGTGAGTAAGTGAGTGCATCGGGTCAAGAAAAAAGAGGAATTTTTCGAAATTCCTACTGGATCGGAAATAAAGAGGTTTTATCTTTTTCCTTTAAAGTGGCCATATTACCGTTACTATAATTATGTGAAACTTAAAATTTTGCATGTAACTAGGTAATTTTAATCATAAATAACTATTAAAGGGATATAGTAAGTCAGCTCAAATTCTAATTTCGTCCCCACTTGCCCGCACGTCGTATGCTATGTACCGACATGTTTGTAATCACTAATACTGTAAGTAGATAGGTCGTTAGATACTTATTTCATTAGGTTTATCATATTTATGCCTGTTTCTTAACGCCAAGCCAGTCGCTTCTTATTTTTATTACGGTTATTTCCCATTTTAATTTTACTTCGTCCTGTTGCGTAATGTATATTCTGATCGTAAGCGACACAATCTCCCCGTTCAAAGGCCGAAGCGAAGTGACCGGGCGGCAGGAATCACGCTTCAAGAGGCCGATAGTTTAGGTAATTTCTTTTTACAGTGAAAATAATGGTATTTTAAAAAAAGTGAATAACATAAGCACTGTTTTATAGTTAGTTCAGTTAGTATGCAAAGTTTCATGATCTTATTTAAAGTATTTTATGAATAACAGCGGTTTATTGTTTATTTTGGAGGTAACTTTGGATTTTTTTTCTATCGAGAAAATTTTACGAAATCGTGTTTTCGTCTAACATAATCCTTAACATTAATCCTCAACTTTACCATATATTTATTTCAAAATTAATGCTGAAATATTTTCGGCATAACGAAGGATCTTGCTAAGCCATTTGAGATTATATTTCGCCTTAATACTATAGGATTTTTCAAAATTCCGCCGGGAAGAAGGTGGTTAGTGATAGCACACACTGTAGAGTACACCGAGACTAAAAAAGGATAGTTCCTTAGGGAGCAACTATAAACAAAATTGCAGTAATTGTGTTCCACGCGTGCGAAGCCACGGGCTAATAACTAAATAAAGTATATTGTACACCAATTCATCAACGCAGAGCTTTACGCCTTTTTTTATAGAATAATAACGACGAAGGGTGACAAACAGTACACCTTATAATAAGTACACGCTACGGCCTTCAGTCACATACACCTATACTCGATCAGGAATCAAAATGCAGATGTGTTGCCACCCTAAAGCACAGAGATGAAATTTCTCGCTTCTAGTGGGCTCTTTGTGATTACCATACGAAACACAGCAGCAATTTTACGCGGTATTCCGTGAGAGCGTGGTACTTTCTCGGTCGATCCAATTCATTTTAAAATCAAATGATATGAATAATTTTTATTCAATATAGATTACATATTGCATAAAACTTATTGAAAGTCATTTTTTAACATTGGTTCAGAAAAGACCTCCGTCCTGGGAAGAACCAGCATAAAACCCAGCGGCACATTTTTCTATAAACATATAATTTATATACCTATACCTTTTTAAAAACATATTATATAATAATGTTGTTTGAACAATTTTTAAACGAATTTTTATAGAACCAGCACGGTGGCGATCACGTCATTCCCAGGGGCTATTTTCATTTATGTATTCTTTGATATTATAACACACTTTTTGTACATTTTATCTTAAATTAAACATTTAAACTTGTTCATTTTCTGGGATTTTGTAGTAAAAACATTGCCCTTCAAATGAATTACTACATAATTCTGTTGAGTCTAGTAACACAAGTGTATAGTAGATATAAACATAAGCTTGTATTTCAAGCTTATGTTTGTTCCTAGTGTTTAAAGTATGAACATCTTTATTCTTATGAAAACTATTTATGTTTTTATGTACATACATTACATTTTCATAAATATATTGCAATGCCCAAAATTTTTAAGTTTCTTTATTTAAAATTTACTCTAAGTGACTCTTTACAAGGACTCTTACAAGCTCAGGACGAATGTTTTGCCCGGACGAAGGGTACGCCGAGAAAGGAGGGTCTCCCGTCTCCAATATCTTTGCTCTTCAGAAACAAACGTGTCGCTATTTTGTTCATGTTGGTTCCTAAGTCCTCGCCATTGTCGCTAAGATTCTTATTGTAATGGTTGCTTGACAATTCTCCACTTTGTTGCGATGTGAGTCAACAAAAATCAATTTTTATCAGATATTAATATCATTCCATATTAAATTAACTTCAATGCTTGATTGATGATTATTATATACATATTTAATAGATAATAGATAGTGCCTGTGCCCATAGTTCAGTACGTACCTTATCCAGGGATCAAGAAGGTGGATGTTTAGAAGCAGGTGTTTGATTCCGTACACAGCACACTCATCATGAGGATCACCACGGTTGGAAGAGTGAATTGTTGTCGCATGGCAAGCACTGATTGGAACGGAGTGTTAAATTAGGTTAACGTTTTTTTCTTTCTATTCTTAATAATTTTCATACAACCCGTGCGGTTAAAGAATGGGATTGAAAATGGTGTCGCCTGTATTTACGCATACTGTCGCTATCTATACTCACACCCAGTCGACTTTTCGTTAGAATCAATGATAATAAAATGTCCGGACTAAAACATTCATTTCGGTTTCGCTAATTTGTGAGCTACGACGCGTTTAGAGAATTTTCTTTATAACTAATGTTATTTTTGTTTGTTAATATTTTGGTATTAAATATTTGCACGCTATTGTGATAATGAGTAATCATTTTTAAATTTTTCGCTTGTCTGTTTAACGGAGTTAAACTTTGGAATGGCTGACCGGATGTAATAAATAGTTACAAACAAATAGAGAGGCATACATACAACACGAATCTTGCCTATTTCCGGAAGAAAAAGTAACATATTTTACTTTTTATCCCGTTCCCGTAATTCCGAGACCTGTGTCCTGACACGTTTATATATAACATCGTCAAAATACAGATTCCGTTCAAAACTACGCTCCAAATCTACTCCACAGGAATCGTGCATTATTCAGGGATAGTCACTCTCCACCCCATTGTTTGGGGGTACGTATGTAAAATTCATGTCCGTTGCTTCGTTGCTGCGTGAAAGAAGGATAAACTAACAAATAGGTTTTCGCTTTTATTTAATATTAAAGGGAGGATTGTCACCTTGTATTAGGTTTCAAAAGCTGTGCTCTTCTTACTTTACTGTTTAACGTTGTTAGTAAGAAAAAAGTGAGCACATAGCTAAATTTTTTAAATTGCCCTTTATTTATATGACACTAGGTTATCAGGGAGATGTTGTTCTGCCCTTTTCGATGGCCCTTTAACATGTCATATTTAAAATCCTTAAATTTGCAAAAAAAATATTATTCACTCACGGGCAAAAAAACTATCCTATCTCTGAAGTTAGACCAAACTGCTCACGGTGTGCAAATTTGATTAAAATCGGTTTAGTAGTTTAGGAGTCCATTGCGAACAAACAACATCCTAATATATATATATATATATATATATATATATATATATATATATATATATATATATATAAACTGTAACTACACCAGGTAGTGGCATCTATTTCACTAGCAAACTGATAAGGTAAGATTCTTCAATCTTCTACAATATATATTTTAACTTTTGTATATTAAACACAATTTATCTCAGTGATTCTGAACATAGTACAACAACATTCTTTTTCATCATCGTGTTACTGGGGTTGTATTTTTGACCAACTTTAAAAAAAGGATATTTTCAATTCTACCGTATGTTTTATGTACGTAGTCGCGATATAACCGGCAATTGTTAACTGGTTTTTACGATTTTGTTAAATTAAATAGGTTATACTTCAGAGCTGTTTCCATAACAATTGCAGAAAATATCCATTAATATTAAATCCACATATATAGGTGGATAAAGTATTTAATGTAAGTAACTATTTTTATAATTCGATGTGATGTCATATGTGTATATATGTGTAGTATGGATGCGTGAGTAACGAACTCAGAGTTGTAAACAAACTCAAAATGGATTTTAAATAGAATAAAGGTGATAAACGAGCCCACGGTCCACCTGATGGTGAGTGGATACTGTGGCCCATAGATATCTACATAATAAATAGTTAAATAAATACTTCACCTTTTATTTGATCACATTTACGGATGATTTTTTTCTTCAATTGTTATAGAACCAGCTCTGAAGCATAACCTATTTAATAAAAATAGAATCATCAATATCGGTTTGCAAATGACGATTATCTCGCGATTACATACAAAAAAAACATGCGGTTGAATTGAAAATCTCCTTTTTTAAAGTTGGTCAAAAATAAAATCCCAGTAACACGATGATGATTGAAAAATGATGTTGTTGTATTTATATTCAGAATCACTGAGATATAGCGTGTTTAATATACCAGAGTTAAAATATATATTGAAAGAATCTTACCGTAACAGTTTGCTAGTTAAAATACAACACTGTATCTATTATCTTTACTACCTACATGTCATGAGAATGAACAACATGAAAGGGTCAATATGTTATGCAGTTCAATCATGTTATGCCACTACCCGGCGTAGTCATAGTTTATTTATTATTTGCATGCTGCATGCGACATCGAGTATCAATAAATATCTGGCAAAATGCAATAATAGCGCTGCCAAATTTTTTTGAAGATAGGTTTATTTCAATGTCATATAAACATAGGGCTATTTAAATAATTCATGGCCATGTGATCCACCTCCTTTCTTACTGTTTAACAACGTATGTGCTTTTGAAAGCTAATACGAGGTGATAATCCCTACTTTAATATTATAAAAGCGTATTTGTTAGTTTGTCCTTCTTTCACGCAGCAACGAAGCAACGGATAGACATGAATTTTGCATATGTATCCATAAACAATGGACTGGAGAGTGACTATCCCTGAATAATGCACGATTCCTGTGGAGTAGATTTGGAGCGTAATTCTGAACGGAATCTGAATTTTGACGAAATTATGTATGAACTTGTCCTTAATACTCGGAATAACACACATTTTACTTTTTATCACAGAAAAAGACAAGGTATTCGTGTTTTATAGCTTTTTAGTATTGATTCCATGTTAAGAATTTCCTCTTCATACTAAAACTTCACTCTTATCCATACTTTTTTAATATTATAAATGCGAAAGTGTGTTTGTTTGTTTGTTTGTCCTTCTTTCACGTCGCAACAGAGCGTCGACATGGCATGATTTTTTGTATGGGGATAGTTCGGTGGTTGTAGAGTGACCATAGGCTACTTTTTTCAGCGGAAAAACATATCATTCCCGTGGAAAAATCGTATATGTTGCAAAATTAAATTCAGCTAGGTGGCGCCACCGTGATTCTACAAGACGGACGACGGTACGATGGACGAACACAGAAGGTCAGAATATCTGGATTATTATGTCTTTTTACCAAAATTAAGATAAAAAATGTATGGATCTGTATTTTTCCACACAGGACCGGGAAGAGAACGATAAGAAACAGAAAATTCACCAGCTGATTTTCTTCAAACGTTTTGGTGCATTGTAATTCCCAGAATAGGCGATAACCTCGCAGACGATATTAAGTAATCCGTTGATGCTCTGCCTACCCCGCAAGGGTTACAGGCGTGATTATAAGTATGGATTAGAAATACTATCACCACCTGTCATGCTTTCACCCTTAACTATTACTTAATTGTCGTAGAATCAGTTCTTAGTAAGCCTTATTAATAAGCCTTAGTAATATTTATTGAACGGAAATGAATACAGTTCTAATATGTGGTTATGAATGAATCGGTATTACAATAAGAAAAATTGTGCAAAATTATAAGAGAAATATTTTTGAGAGTTCTTATTAACTAACGTATACATTGTTTAAATTGATTCCGCTAGATGTCGTTACTAGGTATTCAAAACGCGGTAACGAAATGTTTCCTGACATGTACTTAAGTCCCGCCGTTGAGTCGCACGTCAACTTATAGTGCATAGGCGGTGGTCTCCTATAAACGCCGTCGGCCGCTTACAGCGTCACGCCGTACGCCGCGTTACGATGCTTACTATAGAAATGTACTGTTGTGGTCTCTTTTACACGCTGACGTCGGCGTATGGACGTCGTAGGCGGCGTAAGACGCTTTGCGCTGCGTCTCTAGTTATTTTGAACCATTGCAGCGTGAACGTCGTGTCTAGCGTCAGTACAAAATGGCCAAATTTAATAAAGGAAAACTTTTTCTTCAACCGATATGGGCTTAGGATGCCTTTTTGATGGCACTTTTATTACATACTCCTGCATAAGCTCTACAATATGTTTAAATTGTTCTTGATTAATACGAAAATATTCAGTTAATTTAGAATCGCTGTCTTTTAAGTGTTTCATTATCAATAGCTGGAAACATCCTTCATCATTTCTCTTCATAAATAATTAGTGCCTTGTTGCCTTTATTTTTCTTCGTATACGGTCGTCTTGTGCCTCTTCTTCAATTAACACAAGCGCCGCCAAAAGTGTTGAATTTATATCCATTTTATGAACAAATATCACACACAACCACACTTACTGTTGTTTGATCGAAAGTCTAGACGTCGTCCGTTGCTAATATGTATTGACCGCTGACGCTGCGCCTGGCGTTCAGACGCCGATCGGAACGTTTACGCTGAAGTCGGACGTCGCGTATAGCATTTAATAGGAGACCGTAGCCATACGGTACCTATACGCTTAAATGGTTTCTATTTCGTAGCTTATTCGACTACCTGCTTTCGATTTCGGTTGTTTGTTATTTGCTTTGTGATTTGGTTAAGGTTGAATGGATTTATATTGGCTTTCATTTTCGGATTTGTGTATTTTCTTGGATCGATTTTGTTGATTTGGTTGGTATTCCTTTATACATATTTAGACTCTGGCTTTGATTTTGGATTTTGTTTATTTAGAATCGTGAATTGGTTTTCGTTGTTTTAGGTTGTTTAACAATATTTCAAAGGAATATTAATATAGTATACGGTACCTATACACTTACTTCTATTTTCGTTGGTTATATTTATATTGACTACTGCTTTCGATTTCGGTTTTCTGCGATTTGTTTTGTGATTTCGTATATCGATATTTTGTATTTGCTTTTAAAAAAAATATTTAAAAGGAAATTTAATTCCTTTTAGGTATTTTAACGTTTTTTTTATAAATAGGTTTTTTGTTACTTCATAATGCCTCGCAAACGTAAGTCCAGCCTTTCAAGAGTATCTTCTCAAAGACAAGCGAAAAGATTAGCTTGATCGCTAGAATCTTTAGAAGATGCTGAACTGAGAAAGCAAGAACAAACAGAGCGTCAGGCTGCTTTTAGAGCATCTGAGACACCTTCTCAACGTCAGCATAGGCGTCTTGAACAGACAGAGCGTCAGGCTGCTTTAAGAGCTTCCGAAACACCTTCTCAAAGTCAGGAAAGGCGTTTTGAACAGGCAGAGCGTCAAGCTACTTTAAGAGCTTCTGAAACACCTTCTCAAAATCAGCGAAAGCGGACCAAACACAAATCTTGAACAGGCAGAGCGTCAAGCTACTTTAAGAGCTACTGAAACACCTGCTCAAAGTCAGCAAAGGCTATTCGAACAAGCGGAACGTCAGGCCGCCTTAAGAGCCGCGGAAACACCTGATGAAACTCAACACAGACTCATTGAGCAAGCTGAACGTCAATCTACTATAAGGGCATCTGAAACACCAGAAAAGACACAGGCGCAAAGAGATGCAAATGCACAGCTCCAAGCTGAACATCGACAAAATTTTCAAAGAAAGAATTGGTCGGTTTTTAATGATGGAGCATTCAATTATGATCCGTTGATTGATTATAAAAATCACAGGTTAGTTGTTATCGGACTGACGGACAAGGCGTGTCGATTTTGCAGCGCTTTAAAATGGAAAGATGAGACCGCAGGCATGTGCTGTTCCAAAGGCAAAATGTCTCTTCCGTTACTTGGGGAACCAGAAGAACCTTTGAAAACTCTCTTTTTATATGATGCTAATGAGTCACGGCGCTTTTTAAAAAGGATCCGGAAATATAACTCATGCTTTCAAATGAGCTCCTTCGGAGTTGACCGGGAAATAATAATGCCGGGATTTTCGCCTACATTTACAGAATAAATTGAGGTAGAACGTCGCTGAAAATTTATCCAGTGAGTTGAGAGAGACACAGTGTTCAAAATTCAAAGATTCTTGCATGAACGTAACATTTTAGTCAAATCATTTAAAATTGCTTTAGAAAACCTACCTGAAGAAGATTATAAAGTCGTCATTCACGCAAATTGGACCCCTCGAGGACAGCATGAAATGCGCTACAATGCACCTTTGATAAACGAAATAGCAGAAATTTTCTTCACTAGAAATTGTCTTGCGAGCACGTGATGATACGTTGCAACGGGTAGCCGATACACACAAGTTTTATGACGCTCTGCAATACCCATTGAATTATTGCAAAGGACAAGAGGGTTATCATTTTCAAATTCCACTCATTAACCCGGTCACAAAGGAGCCTACTCCGAACAAAAAAGTATCATGTATGGATTTTTATGCGTATCGTGTGATGTTGCGAGAAAATGATTTTAACCTCTTAGCCCGGTGTAGACAATTATTTCATCAATTTTTGGTAGACATGTATGTGAAGGTAGAAAGTGAACGTATCCGTTATACATCTTTAAATCAAAAAAAGCTGCGCGTTGAGAATTATATACATTTACAAGATGCAGTTTCTAGCGACGCCAATGTAAACACCAGAGATTTAGGTAAAATGGTAATTCTGCCCTCATCATTCGTTAACAGTACCCGCTGCCTACATGAGTACACACAAGATGCATTCGCCTATGTACGAACTTACGGAAGACCTGATCTTTTTGTTACTTTTACTTGCAATCCCACATGGAAAGAAATAACCGAGGAGCTAATGCCGGGCCAAAAAAGTACTGACAAACACGATTTAGTTGCTAGAGTATTTAGATTAAAAGTACAAAAAGTAATGTATGTAATTAACAAAGGGAAAATTTTCGGAGAGGTGCAGTGCTTCATGTATTCAATTGAATTGCAAAAAAGAGGATAACCGAATGCCCACATTCTAATATGGCTTAAATGGTTGCGGCCCAGCCAAATAGTCGACATAATAAGCGCCGAGATTCCGGATCCTGAGCAAGATAAAGAATTGTATGATACCATCGTCCGAAATATGATTCACGGTCCATGTGGAGCACGAAATTCAATATCGCCATGTATGAAAGAAGGAAAATGTACAAAGAAATATCCTAAGCATTTTTTAAAGATACAGTGCACAATGACAATGGCTACCCTTTATACAGACGCAGAGCTCCCGAAGATGGTGGCAGGAAAGTTACAATCAAATCTTGCTCTGGAGCGTTCGAAACCTTAGATAACAGCTGGATTATCCCGTATTCGCCCATTCTATGTAAAATTTTAATGCCCACATTAATGTAGAAGCATGTAGCTCTGTCCGCGAAATCAAGTATATCTGTAAGTACGTAAATAAAGGAAGCAACTAAGCAATCTGAGATTAAATATTGCTTGAGTGAAGGTGAGGCAAATCCCGTTAATGAAGTACAGACCTTTCAAGCAGGGCGTTATGTCAGAAGTAACGAGGCAGCGTGGCGTCTCCTTGGCTTCCCTTTACACGAAAGGCACCCAACAGTTACTCACCTTGCTGTGCACTTAGAAAATGGAGAGCGTGTATATTTGACCGAAAGAAATTTTCAAGAAAGAATTGCATCACCGCCAAAAACTACACTAACAGCCTTCTTTCAACTTTGTCAAACCGACCCCTTTGCAAAAACGTTGTTATATTCTGAAGTCCCCCGCTATTATACTTGGAACACATCTAGGAAGGAGTGGAAACGCCGTATTTAAGGCGCGTCTGTTGCAAATTGGCCCGGTGTAAAGTCATCAGATGCCCTTGGTCGTGTGTGTACCGTCCATGTAACTAATTTTGAATGTTTCTGTTTACGACTGCTGCTGCACCATGTTCGGGGTCCTACAGGATATAAAGACCTCAAAACTGTCAACGGTCAGGAATTTGCAACTTATAGAGAAGCATGTGAAGCACTGCATCTTTTAGAAAACGATAATCACTGGGATGAAACTATGGAGGAAGCTGTGCAGTGCCAGTCACCAGCCAAAATTAGGGATCTTTATGCAACTCTCATATCATCTTGCGGGCTATCCAATGCACATGAATTGTGGGACAAATATAAAGAGTACATGGCGGAAGATATTTTGCGACGGTTACAGCAGACACACGCGAACATGACATACAATGAACACATTTAGAATGAAGCACTTGGAAAAATTGAAGATAAAGTAATTGCAATGGTAGGCAAAAAAATAAACGACTTTGGAATGATAAGCCCTCAGCAAACAACCGAAAATGAACTAAGTGATGAAATTATACGTGAAACAAACTACGATATACCAGCTTTGCAGCAGCAAGTAGCCGAATTTGTACCCCGCTTGCTTCCCGAACAAAAACGAGTTTTTGACAAAGTATTAGGACAAATTGAATCTGGAAATGGTGCACTTTTCTTTTTAGATGCCCCTGGAGGAACTGGGAAGACAGTTTTGTTAAATTTATTATTAGCGCAAGTACTTCAATTAAAATTAGGCGTCCCAGTCATGCTAATGCAAAATTTAGACGCTCCTCGGTTATGTAACGGGACAAGGCTGCGTGTGACACATCTTGGACGGAACATAATCGGTGCTACAATTTTGACAGGCGTAGGAAAAGTTGAAAATGTTATTATACTACGGATCACTATAATTCCCACAGATCTTCCTTTTCAATTCAAAAGGTTGCAGTTCCCTATTAAGCTCAGTTTTGCAATGACAATTAATAAATCACAAACGTTACAGTACGGTCAACTTAGAAAAACCGTGCTTCTCTCATGGTCAGCTGTATGTAGCATGTTCGCGTGTGTCAAATGCCCAGAATCTCCAGATTCTTTCCCCGAATGGAAAAACATATAACATTGTGTACAGTGGCGTCTTAAAATAGTGTTCAGTTAGTTTTTTTTTCCAAAATTCCTACAATCAATTAATCAGAATTCCCACAGATCTTCCCTTTCAATTCAAAATTTCCTATTTACTCGTAGCTCAGTTTCTTTTCAATTCCAAATGCTGCACCTCTGACGGGCCTATTAAGCTCAGTTTCCTTTCAATTCAAAAGGCTGCATCTCTGAAGGATCTTTTATTTGGATCCGTTTCCTTTCAATTCAGAAAAGTGCATCTCTGACGAATCAATTTAGCTCAGTTTCTTTTCAAAAGTCTGCATCCCTGACGGATAATTATGCTCAGTTTCCTTTAATTAAAAATATCCCATTTTCATGCTTTCCTATACGCTGCGTTTCAAAACATTTAAATAGGCTGACGAATCAATTTTGCTCAGTTTTCTTTTAATGGCTGCATCTGTGACAAATCTATAAAACCCAGTTTTCTTTCAATTCAAAAAACAATGGATAGTTCATTTCCCAGTGACCATGCGGAGCTAGTTTTAGTATATATTTCATATTTGTTCTGACATAGATAAAATTTATACGTATCTACCATGTATGTATTTAAGTATGTATATATTTTTTACTCTTTAAGATACCTATCAGGTATCGTACGGGTATTCAGCATCCTATAGTCTCCACAGGGACGCCAGCCATTATCTTTTGTAGGGACTAAATGTAGTGGCGAAGACCAAGGGCTTTCCGATGGTTTGGCTATTCCCTTATCGAGCATAGACTGAAAGTCCTGTCAAGCAATTTAAAGTCTATCTGGAGCGAGGCAACGTAGTGAGCAAGATACTGGTGGGCCTGAAGTCGTGCGGATAAGGTGTACCGTGTTGTGTGGTGTGGTGCTGTGCATGCCTGCTGGTTGAGTGATCTCGGGAAATTCTGCCAATATTTTATGATATTTCGTCTCATCAGTTAAGATTTTTGAAACTGAGGGACTCCAAAAGATAGTAGTGGCTTTATCACTGTGTAAAATATTTATTTTTACCTTCTGAGTTCTTTCCTGTAGGTAACTTTTAAAAAGCATAAGTGGAGTTTTAGAATGCATTCAAGCCTGTGTATAAGAATAGGCACAAAGACGGTATCTAAAGCTCTTTTTAGTCCAAAAAGAATATAATACACTTGTTGTAGTTGTCCACTTCACCAACTACAGTAGAAGGAGATCAAGAATAGCAACTTGAGTTGCAAGACCCTTTCTAAAACCATATTGAGAATTGGATAGTAGGTTAAATATATTTAGGAAATCAACTAATCTATTGTTGAGCAACTTTTCAAATATTTTGTAGATGGAGGTGAGGACAGAGATAGGTTTATAATTGCTTACATCTTCTCTGTCCCCACTCTTATGCACAGGGATTACTATAGACCTCTTTAAGGCGCTGGGAAAAACACCAGTACTAAAGCTAAGGTTTGTGAGGTTACGTATATAGGGTACAACTAATGCTCTAGAATGCTTTAGAAAACTAGTGCTGATACCATCCCATCCAAGTGAGCTCCTTGAATCCAGATTCATTAAGATGCATTTAACTTCTTTGTCGTCAGTGTTTAGCAGGACGAAGGATAAGGTCTGTGTATAATTAGTGGTAGGGGCTACTAATAAACTACTTCTACTACTACTTCTTCAACACAACAAGCAAGATAGTTGGTTGACATATTTAACCGAATCTAGTGGTAGCGGTTTTAAATTAATTTGGGCTACATTATTTGACTTGAGTGGTTTGTACCGAGTGATCTCATTAACTGTTTTTCAGAATTTACGGGGGTTATTAGCAGATTTATTGTTATGATTCTGAAACTAAGAGACAGTCTGCCACCTAGGTGTTTCCTTCCAAAGAATTGCCAACTAAAGTGAAGAGAGGTCGCAGCGTGGGAAAAAAGATAGTGGCCTCGTTCTTTGGAAGGACAGGCAACGCAACAATTGTTTTAGAGAATCGAAAAACAGTTACTGCAGAGTGGTACACTAACAATTGTTTGCCATTTGTCTTGGAAACATAACCGATGGGGAAGAAAGGTTCTCGAGTGGCAGCCTCGTACCGGTAGGCGTAGTGTAGGGCGACCCCCCACTAGATGGAGTGACGACCTGGTAAGACATGCAGGAAGTCGATGGATGCAGGTGGCTCAGGACCGTGCTTTGTGGCATTACTTGGGGGAGGCCTATGTTCAGCAGTGGACTTGTGAAGGGCTGTAATGATGATGATGATGTCTTGGAAAATGTTCGTTTCAAAATGCCGTCGAAGAGACCCCTAAGGACGAGTGGGCAAAGTGCTCTTCTCAGTGGTTCCATCGGATGCAACGATGTTTACAGAATAGAATAGAACAGAATTATTTTATAATTAATATAGATTACAAGTAATTATCATTGAAAGTCATGTTTTCACCTCTGATTAGAAAACTTCTGTCCTGGGAAGAAATATCAAGAGATCCCAGCTGGACTTTTTCTCAGAGTAAAATTATACAATAAAAATATAGATTAACAATTATTTACTAAACTTATTTAAAATAAAACATCTTTGAAGCGATCGCCTCAATACGAGACGTTTTATTAATTATTTACCATGTAGGTTTTGCTCACGCGAATTCTGGACTCGACAATAACGCCACCTACCGGGTTCAATCAAATTTTTTCGAAATTTTAAACCATCCAGGAACCCACTCTAATAAACACTAAAAATTCATCTAAATAGGTGAAGCCATTTTTGAGTTTTATGCCATTTTTATTTATCTCTCTCTCTCTCTCTCTCTCTCTCTCTCTTTCTGGCTCGCTCACTCTCAAGATTTGCTTCCTTTCTGTGAAGGAGTTCAAAATTAATTAAGTTTTATACAAACAAATTCTTAAACCACGTTACATAAGTTTGTATAAGGTTAAGAATTAAATCTCCGGTTACAAAATTTACCTTATCCCGGCAAGTCTAGCTGTAATCCCGATCTTTTCCATCCTAAAGTCGGCATACTTATTTCTATAAGACTTTTACTAAATTATTTAAAGACTTTTCAACTGTGAAGCGGTAACGTTGTGCGTTTTTAATACAATAATATATTTTTAATATAATATATACCACATAAACTGCCTGTCTTTACTAATACAAACATATATATACGTTATGCCTGTAATTTTCGAGGAGGTAGGCAGAGTCCAAAATGTAGTGAGCAACTCGGACCAAGCTTAGCTAAAAAATATGCATATAAGTGTCTAAAGAAGTGATAGGTGGCCAGTCTAGGCAACTAATACAGTTGACATATTCTCTTTTGTTATAAGTCCCAATTAAACATGGGACCTTTAAGCCTTATGAGGAAATACGTATGAGAAAGCGTATGTTCCGCAGTGAACTATTGATAAGAATAAAATTTTTTATATATTTGGTGTGACAAACGAGGTAGCATCCCATCGGATCGTAATTGAGTAGCCATGGACTGTCTGACGACTAAGACAGAATGCTTTAAAGTCTGAAATTATACTGGCTCTCTATACCCTTCAGACCGAAAACCACTGCTATTTACGCCTTTAGTACACCTACGCATTCGTATGCGGTAGCGAAACAACGAAAAAAACTGTAAGTGGTGTGGCAGGTTTTCGCATAGGACATTTAATAACAATATGCTTGCCGTCAATACTCTCGAGGCAATTAGGAAAACCCCATATTGTTTGAAATGCTTCAGCTATGCTGTAGTATCTTCCAAATTTGTTGGCATACTTGAGTTACTATTTTTGAAACGGTGCATTCACCCAAACAATAAGAGAAAAATATTGTTGTGTATGTGTCACCAGTTGCCAAAAACCTGAAATATTGTTACAGTTAAAACTATGAAAAATAAATGAAGTTAAAAATATGAAAAATAAATAACTAAGGGACACTTATAAAAAATATAAACAGGGTCAGCAAACAAGCAGTGGACAAGCCGCGAAGAAGCTTGCTAATTGGCAATGGGCTGAACAGATGTCGTTCATAGATTCATCCACAAACTTGAGACAAACTGAAAGTACACTGGATACCAGTACTATATCTATAGAGAATGATTATGAAAATTCTACAGAAGCCGAACAGGTTTCAAATAATGAACAGAACGAGCTCGTCGTTCAAGAACTGGAGACAGCACGGTCTACAGCTGAAACTACAGCTGAAACTGCAACTGAAGTATCCCGGAGAAGACGACGCCGTGTAAGCAACGACGATTCTGCTGAGAAGATTATAAATTATTTAAAGACTCGAAAATCGGGTACTACGGACAGAAACGCTACAGAAAATCTTGTCAAAATACCGTGTGATCGAATGGACATGGATTTTTTAGGTTATGCCCATACTGTAAAGAAATTTTCTCTACGAAAGCAAGCTATTAATAAACTTCAAATAACACAAATTATAACTGAGGCTCAACTTGAAGAATTGAATAATAGCCGGCCAAATTCTAATTTCAGCAATGCTTCATCCTCTAATACTCCCAATTTTTACTACGTCGATAACGACTGGAACATTTCAAGATCGACACCATCTGAAGGACTGCAAACACATTCCATCCCAGACACTCAAAACGTTTCAACTGCACAGATACATATACCTAACACGCAAACACATTCAATCCCAGACACTCAAAACGTTTTAACTCCTACACTGATACACATACCCAGTGGCAGAAGAATTACACACACCCAAGTATCACGACAACAAAAAAACGAGAAAACAACACGACATCAAAAAAATATACATGAATTTCTTTGTAATTGGAATGAACCGTGAATAAATACTTAAACATTAACTATAAGTAATAAATTTTCTTACCTTAAACAAAGTGCCAGTCTTTCTTTTGTTGGAATAGCCTCTCTGTAGTTTGTATTTTTCTTTTTAATATGAGGTTCAAGAAGATTGTGTAAATATTCAAAAGTTTCTGGCTTCATTCTGTAATAGGTATAGAAACGATCTTCATGTGATTGAAGTTCTAAGCACAGTTTATTTTCTCCAAGTTTCCGTCGTTTCTGATTTATTTCATGCACCCAGATTCTACGCTTTCTCTTTAGTACTGACACCAGCAATAACAATTCTTCTTCTTCAGAATCTGAAAGCGATGATTGAGATGACATTCTGAAATTACGTCTGCACCTGCAGTCGCCGAAAATTACAATGGCATATCATTGCGAAAAAGTTGCGAAAACATTGCTGTGTACTAACGTTCCGCAGATATTTCGCTGCGCAGTAGTTCCGCAGAGACTCGCTGCCGCATACGAATGCGTAGGTGTACAAACGCCTTTAGCAGTAAGAGGATGGCTACCCATACGGACTACTTCCACCTGATTACTAGTAAAGAGTTCATACCCAATCTAATTCCTAGTCATATGGACAACTATGTCATATATATAATATATATTATAATATATTATGACGACGAGACGTCAACTGTTCAGTGATGTCTCGGTGATCGCAAAGGTGAAAACTGGCAGCGATCACCGAATGGTTAGAGGCACACTGAACTTAAACGTTAAGTTGGAGAGGTCTCGTCTAATGAAGTCAACGCTCCGTCCCCCTCGTGCTCTAATCCAGAATCCCGAAACCTTTCAGTTCGAGTTACAAAACCGCTTTCAGTGCCTAGAGGATTGCAATGCAGTGGATGATATGAATGACAAGCTCGTGGAAACTGTCCATGTGGTAGGAGCTAAGTTCTGCAAGACCCGCCGCAGAAGAACATAAAAACTCTCCGATCACACTCTTAATCTCATGGCTGTTAGACGGGAGATGAGGCTGCAATCGTCAACAGATTTGACAGCATACAGGCAACTAAACGACAGATCTCCAAATGCATGCGACGAGACTTACGCAACTTTAAACGCTCGTATTAAAGAAGCGATCGAGCGGAACCAGGGCACCAAAGTCTTTGCCAGAGATCTGTCTGCCAGAAAGAGCCAACTGTCAAAGCTGAAGACTGAGTGTGGCATCATCGTTTCCGGGACACCTGAGATTTTGAGTGAGTTTGAGAGGTTCTATGGGCAGCTGTACACATCATCGTTGGAGCCACACGCAAGTGTGAGTAACGATCCAAGAGCAAGTCTTATCCAACACTCTTCCGATGATATC